>APFE030971026.1:38495-69773 GCA_000404065.3 Pinus taeda | reverse complement strand
CATCTTAGCTTCCATGCCATTCATCTTAGCTTTCACGCCCTTTATCTTAGATTCCATGCCATTTATCTTAGCTTCTGTTAGCTTTTGTGAGGCTGACATTTTTTGCACTTGGTCTTGTAATTTTGATATATCATGTAGCATTTGTTCCTCTTTTTCATGAGCCATGCTATAGCTTTCAGGTTCCTTACTAGGTGTTTGCATTTTCTTTCCTTGGGGCATTAGTTACCAATAATAATGCTCTACTAACCCTTTGAATTCCTTCAAAATAAATTTTCAAACCAATCTAAAGCAAAAATTTAAAAGAATCTACACACCTTTTGTTTTTCTTTGTAGGCACTCGATATTGCCTCTGATGTATCTCTGTATTTTCAGAACATCCAGTTCTAAAATTTCGAACTATGGTAGCCCTCTGTGTCCTCTTTCCAATGCCACTAGTCTAATCAAAATTGGATTCTCCAAGGAAAAGTTATGCGAAATCTCCCACAGTGGCCTGATTATAGACTAGTTTAGTAGAGCGAACTTGTACGATGCGCCACAAGTCACTGTTTCGACCTTTAGCTTTGAAAAATGCATAGAAGAAAGTAAATTTTGTCCTCTTTCTGCACCTTCTTACGAAATTTCAATCCAATGCTCAGAGAAAAAGTTATTACGATTTTCCACAGGTAACCTGTTTGGAATGTAATTCAGGAGTCTGCAAAAATACCAACTTCCTCAGATCATATCTCCGCAAATATAGCACAAAATGTTCTAAAATTCGGACCCGAGATTTAGTGTGATGTTGTTTCAATTGGGTTTTTTTTCTACTTCTGAAACGTCGCAGAAAAAAGTTTTAGCGAAAATTCCACGATGACCTGTTTGGAGCAGCGAAACCCTAGAATCCAAAGCTCTGATACCAAATGTTATGAAACCAGCTCAAGGAAAAGACAGAAAAGATAGATCAACGCCTTATAATTCAGCCTCTTCAAGGGGGAACCTCCTTTACATTACATAAATGAACAATTCTTGGATGATACAAATGACAAAACCTCCTTTCTATATATAGGAGTCTAAGGAGTCACAATATAACCCAGCCGACCTAACAATAATAATATAAAGCCACAAAAATAAAAATAGAGGGATTCTATGGGGCACAGTAATAAAAATATGGGGACAATAGGGGCACAACAATATTAATAAGGGGTATAAATACAATAGTAATGGGGTAATCACTAGTATTATAGGGACCCAACACATTCGCTGGCATCTTGTTAGATGCAACACTTAACAAGTCCTCAAGCTTTGGTATGAAAATTGATTATAATGGTCTCTAGTTTTCGTGCTTTGTTACTCCATGGGATAATTTTGGTTTTTAATAGCCTTTTTTTGCTTGTTTCAAGTTTCTTTATCTTAGAGTTTGCTTAATTTCAGAGTTGAATTTATCGAATATCAAGATAAACAATAAATATAAAAAAAATTGCGAGCACATGTGAAGACGATCAATAATAACAAGTCTACTATTTGCACTTTTTAAGTGAAGGTCCAGGATAAGTAACCTAGAGAAAAAATGCACCATGTTAAGGAATTTGGAGTATGGGAAAACAAATTCTGAGATATATAGCAGGAACTAGAGATTGTGGCATAATGTATGCAAGCACATAAAAGAAAGATTTGATTGGATACACAGATAGTGATTTTTCAGATAGTTTGGATGATAGGAAGAGCACTTCTAGTTTTGTGTTCCACCTTAGTTCAAGTGTGATTTCATGGGCATCTAAGAAGCAACCCATTGCGACACTTTTGTGAGCAGAAGTAGAATATGTAGCAGCATGTCAAGTAGTGTGGTTAAGAAGAGTATTTGATAGACTCAAGTAGAAACAACAAGGATCAACAACAATTTATTGTGACAACACCTCAACGATTTCACTATCCAAGAATAGTGTGTTTCATCAAAAGAGCAAGTATATTGATACTAGATATCACTTTATTAGAGAACTTGTGAACAATGGAGAAGTTCACCTGAATCCTTGTAAATCTAGTGATCAATTGGCTGATATGTTTACTAAGTCATTAGCACAAGATGTGTTTGAGTTTCATAGAAGATACTTGGGTGTTGTAAGCCTAGCTGAGACATAGACCGACATGCATGTTTGAGTTGTCATGAGTTATGTTTAACATGATATAACACAAGCACATCAATGAATGCATCCTGCAAATGGCAGTCACAATACGCTGGTTTTCTAGATGATTTTTTGGTTTGCTTATTGTATTACAGAGCTTCGTGCATTGAGTTTACTTGTGCCAAGGAGGGACATGGTCACTTGTTTATGCTCTGATGATAGTAGATAGTTTTATGAATTTTCTTAGTTTTTTTGTTAAGTATGAATGTAAAAAGTGAAAAACCAATTAATGAACAAAGGAATATAATTAAATTAGTGGTTCTTAACGTTCTTTGGTACTGAGATAACTCATCGCTAAGTTAATTGTATGAATTTGTTATATGTTGATGAATCTTGTTGTGATCCGGGCTTAAAGAGCATCAGCTACAAGTTATTTTATGAGATTCATGTGTGTAGAAAGGCCATATGCATAACTGACTGTTGGATATAGTCCAGTATCGAGATTGTCCTTCGGGAGTTTGAGAAGCGTCAATTATACAAAGTTCATCAAAGATTGTTAAAGGTGGTTATGTCTTAGATGACTTCAATGGGAAGCTCGAAGATTGTGGTGGTGAAAGGAACATTTTCCGAGAGACTTCAGAGTGGGGATAAGTGTCAAGGAAGATGAGTCAGACAAATGTGATATGTGAATTGTAATTTGCCATTTTTGTATTAATATTTGTAATGATGTAATGTAAGCATTAAAAGGAGGACTTGGAATAATTCTTACATTAGTATATAGGTAGGACCGGGTTGTTGGTTGTTGGAGTTTTGTTGAGAGATTTTCTCAACAAGAAATTCCTTGTTTAAAATCTCTTGGATCTCATGAACAGTATTTATGTGGCTTATATTTTGGTTTTGCATAGAGAAATATATGATTTGTTTTGAATGAATCTGTGTAAATTATTTTCTTCGCTATTTTTCTTGTAATATTTATCATTATAAATGATTAAATAATTTTAATCATTTAAATAAAATTAAATACTTAATATTTAAAAATGTGTTTTCCCCCATTATAAATTTTTTAATTTTATTGATTTCAATATATAAATAGATAAATTATGTATATGGGAAACAGAGTCTAGTGAGTTTCACCACGCAATAGAAACCTATGGATAAGGTTGCGGAAGAATATAGGGACATATTCTCCTCACCCACATGGGTACCGTTATACTCTCAGGTTAAAAATTCAATCAATATGACTCCAAATATACTGCCACTCTATTCTATAAAATGAAGAAATCAAGAAAAAGTTCCAGGGGTTGATGCAAAAAGGGCACATTAGACCAAGTTCCTCACCTTATAGGAGCATGATTGTACTTTTACAGAAGAAGGATGGGACTTGGAGACTCTGCATTGACTATCAAGCACTAAATAAAATCACTATCAAGAACATATATCCAATCCCATAGATTGATGGCCTTCTTGAACAAATCAAGGGGGATAAATACTTCAACAAGATCGATTTAAAGTTTGGCTATCCCAAGGTTCCAATAGAGCCCACATATGCCTGGAACAATACGTTCAAATCCAATGAGGTTCTTTTTGAGTGGTTGGCCATGCCTTTCGGGTCGAAAAATTCCCATGAAACTTTTATGAGGCTGATGGATGACATCTTGCAGCCTTTTACAAAATCGCTCGTGGTTATACATATGGATGACATTATCATCTTCCACAAGAATTGGGAAGAGCACTTGCAACACATTTAATAAGTCCTTCAAACCCTGCAACAACACAAACTATGCTCCAAAATGGAGAAATTCACCTTTAGCATGACCCAAGTCCAATATATGGGTTACATCATTAATGAGCAAGGCGTGCATGTGGATTTGGATAAGGTCCAAGTCATTCAAGATTGCTCATCCCTAACAACTCTAAAAGTGCTTCACAAATTTTTGGGCCTTGCAAATTTTTATTCCCAGACTCATGGCCAGACAAAGGTTGTTAACTAGATGATCGTACACATCTTGTGCATGTATAACACCAAGCATCCACAAACATGGGATGAAAGCCTTCCCTATGTGTAACACAGGTGTAACAAAGCTCTCCATAGCTTGATGGGTCACAACCCCTTTCAAGTGGGTTTGGGATTTCAACCATTATGTCTGATTAATGTTGCCATGCCTCATATGACTATATAGGAAAAGTCCACATATCAACAATCCGAGGATGATAAAGTAACCAAGGTTATTGAACGCATCTTCCACATCCACCAACAAGTTTTGGATAAATCTAATGCCAAGTACTCCATAGTGCATTTCGTACTCTCGATGAGTATAATAGATCCAAAACAAAAATAACAAGCTTACAAATGTCTCTTAACAAAAACCCCTAGTCTCTACTTCCATTTCAGATTTTGTAGAAACTTTCACATACACACACACACACATATAACTGTCGTAAAAATTCTCTAAATAGAACATGTTGTAGCTCATCGCTTCATTAGGTTTTTGATTAAGGAGATCTAGCTCTTACTCATTGATTTATAACTTCAAAGAGATATCCACAATATCTTCCTCCTTGAGTTCTCCTTGTACTAAATTGTCTAGAGTAATTTGATTTAAGGTCCTTGAGTTGAAATTCTTGCTTAGAGGAACAACCAAATTCCTTAACGTGGTGCATTTTGTCTCTAGGTTACTTTTTCTGGACCTTCACTTAAAAAGTGCAAATAGTAGACTTGTTATTATTGATCATCTTCACATGTGCTTCCAATTTTTTGTATATTTATTGTTTATCTTGATATTCGATAACTTCGACTATGAAATCAAGCAAACACTAAGATAAAGAAACTTGAAACAAACCAAAAAAAGGCTATTAAAAACCAAAATTATCCCATGGAGTAGCAAAACACCAAAACTAGAGACCATTATAACCAATTTTCGTACCAAAGCTCAAGGACTTGTTAAGTGTTGCATCTAACAAGAAGCCAAGGAATGTATGTGTGTGTGGGAGAGAAAGAGAGGGATACACACAAAGGGACTCAAATCCAAAGTAGATCAAACACCAAACACATAGGGTCAAAATAAAATCAAATTAGAAAAAATCTAAGGAGCTTGAATAAGCCAACCTAAGTTTAAAGCCTCTCCACAAAATGATTATTGTATAGTCTCAAAGTTTAACAACAAGAATTTGGGAACCCTTGAAAGGTATACATAACTACAATATAATTTTAATAAACCAAGACTAGAAAATGTTGATTTTAAGTGCTTATTAAATTTGATCATGCCTTATTTAGTATAGTGACAATTTTTGTTAATTTAATAGTGTCATATAATTTTCATGATGTATTTTTACATCAATAGGTTTAAATTAAATCAAATTTTGTATCTATCTATATATCTATCCATATATATATATATATATATATATATATATATATATATATATTATATATATATATATATATATATATATATATATATATATATATATATATATATATATATATATATAATACAAAACTACTAAAGAATATTTAATATAGAAAAAATATTGATAATTGCTTTTGCATACATATTAATAGATTTTTTAAATGATAAAATTAAATTCGATCAAGTAAATTAAGTACATTAAGTACATCCTTTACATCACATTTATTTATATGGATTGTTTTGTTGCAATGCCTTTTCCTTTTTGTAATCTAAATTTGATGTCCAATATTATTATAATGATCATCTAAATCAACATCTTTGAGCAAAATCCTTTCTTAAGATCAATCACAAAATTGAATGTAAATATTATCTTAACTTGAATATAAACATTGACTTATTCTACTTGAATGTGACATAAACTATGTTTTGCATGATCATTCACTCTAATGAATTAAAAAATATTTCCTAAAAGGCTAAACTTGGGTGCAAAGCAACTTGGTATCTATTTCATTCTTCATAGAAATTTCGAATTTAAATTTCTGAATAATATTATATTTATCTAGATACATCAATTTTTTATATATATATATATAGGACATGGCTTTATATTTGTTAAATAACCTTTTTAAAATATTATTTTAATTTTTGGAAATTAAATTATTAAATATATATAAAAGTTTATGTTAAATAATTAAAATATACACATTTTTATGAACATATTTTCTTCTTCAAATTCACATAAATAAAACTATCAATTATTATATTTTATTAAATTACTTTACTCTCCTTCAAAGCTTCACTAAAATGTTTTTCTCGTTAAACGTCAATCTTTATATCCATTCGGAACAATATGTAATAGTACATCCTATACAAAATAAAATACCCTGATCCAGAATTACTACATCTCTGAAAAATGAGAAAAATTAGGAAACGAAGAAGGGTGTCGATATCAATGGAGAGGCCTCTTACGTGCCCTATCATTATAAATCCCAATATACATAGCAATTCTCTTAGCCAGGATATTCGTGGGGACCATGTTGATTTGCGTGGTTCTTTGAATTATCAATTTTTTTATTTTGACAACAAATGTTGTGAGGCTTTTGGGACCTTGGATACCCCGGTTTCAAGTCCAAAGAGTGGCTCTTCATGTATGCTACATTTTCTCTAGAGGGTTCCACCACATCTTAAAAAAAAAACATTTTTTTGACGATATTTCATTTTAATCTGTTTATCACACATCATTTAAATTACTTACACATTATCTCTACCAAATCAATAATGGTAAATACAATTATCAAGAGAACGCACCATACCTAGAGAACATTGACAACAACTCATCCTCCACGAGACCAATGCTCCTCCCTCTACATGCTGTTGTTGATGCTTCTCATGGGAATTCATTTCTAGAGGATGCCCTCTTGGTTCCTTCTTCAACTCCAACATTTTCTGGCGACCCAACACTAGCAACATAACGCTCTAGCTAGAGAGTGCTATGACATTTATAAAAGCAATTCCCTGAGAGCTCATCATCAGTGTCATTTCTGGGTACTCCAACATTTCAAAAACCCTTTAAAACACAAAATCAAACTCTCACCAATACCTCAAAAATGCACATAATGGGATTAAATCACATATTCACTTCATTTATTTATCTTCAACCTATACTTTGAAGATTCTGCCACCCTCCTTTCTACGCAGTTTTGACTATTTTACCATTTGGTAAAAAATCAATGAAGTTACCCCTAATTTCTCATTGTGTTCAGTGGTCTACGAAGAAAGCATCCTGCACCAAAACAAAGAAGGGAAGAATGAATAAATCACTCTGTTCCGATATTTCTCCATGTCGTGAATGCAATAGGTCATCCAACAACACCCATGTCTAAAGAAAAACAAGAAACACATCACGAAGCCAACCTCCTGGGCTTGGGCATTCACGTAGCACTTTTCTCTGCACTCAAAACTCAAATTTGAAATTTGAAATAGAGGGATTGTTGCCATGCCTCGAAGGTAAGGAAACAAATATCTAGGCGGTGTGCATTAATGTGGGAGTCAGAGTTATTGGGAAATACAGGAGAGTTATGAAGGTGTTGCAAGCTGAAAAATGTATGACCATCAATGTTATGGATGTATGGACATCCACAAAAGTGTCACATCACCATTGAATTGCCAGGAATTCCTACACAGAGTGACAGACATCAAGGTTTGAGTGAAAAAATTTCGGTGGCCAGAGTCGGAAAATTTTCCGACCAGCAGAGGTTCCGGGAAATTCCTCCACCTAGTTAGACTACTCCTTTCTGATAAGTTGGAGATGCAGTAATGAATCGTAACATATCAGTTATGTAATTAATGGGAAATGTTGTTAAATGAATCGTAACATATCAGTGAAAACTATAAATCTAAGACCATCTATGAGGACAGGGTATAGAAATACATCCAACAATGGCTCTTCCCGTGGAAATGAAAGCAAGAACCAGGGACTATTTTTTTCTAAATCCGTTTCATGGTTTAAATTCATCCGAACAATTTGCTTATTTGTAAGAAAAAATCAGTCTCACAATTTTTATTCATTTCTTAAAAATGAAAAATCAAATCTATATATATATATTCAAAATGAAATTGATATTTATTTTTGTATATATCACTTTTTATATTTTGAAATATTCTATTTTATTTTAATATTTTTAGTGGTATACTTTTTATATTTATCTCATTTATGTTTTATTTATGCTTTTCATTTTATTATTATTAATTTTAGATCTACAAGGAAAGGGATCAAAACATCTTTTAGAATGAAAAAATATTTGATCCCTTTTGGGGCTTGGTATGGATTTAGGTTGGTATAGTTATAAGATTTTAAATAGACCATATTAAAGAAGAATATTATGGAAAAACCATGTGTTAAGAATACCATGGGAAATACTATGTGTTAGACTTGAAAATGTTATTTTATTTTAGCAAAATGTTAAACGTTACTGTGAATTTGACTACTGTTGGAGGGGGGGGGGGGGGGGGTGAATCAATATTATCGGGTCAATTATTTTTCATTTCACGACTAGATTTGCATACACTACTTCAGTTAGTCAAAACCACCTATGTACACAACTGCAGTTAAGGAAACTAGCATATAACCAGCAGACTTGTAATTTCAAATGTTGATCATTAATCTGTGCATTAAACCATATAAATAGTAACCAGGAACAGTAAAACAGAATAGGCAGTCACACATAAGAACACGAGATATAAGGTGGAAACCCAATGTGGGTGAAAACCACCTGCTGCAATTTGTCTTTATCCTTTTTTAATTAGAAACTTCTTTTTACAATGTTTCTATACTAGTGTAGTCTTATACCAGTACGTAGGCTGCTACCTGCAGAAGGCTACAACCTTCTCTCGTTCTCTAGCTTTTCCTGGAAGGGAGATATAACCCCCTTAGCTCTTGTACTAGCTAAGGTACTAGTATGTAGGTGCTGACCTACAGAAGGCTACAACCTTCTCTTTACTTCAAGGACCACGTTTCATAAATTTTCAGACTGGATCCATAAGTAGCATCAATCAAACATCAAATATATCTGCATCAACCAATCTCCTTTTCACCAACCAAAACTGGTTCAAACAATCACTTCTTTGAATGTTGTAACCAGAAAATAGTAACAGTAACCAGAGACCAATTCTAAACCCAGAACGCTGCAGCAATAAATAGAAGTAGCTAAAACATATTTCATGGGACGTACACTACTTCAATATGTAGAACCTGCATGCATACGCTTCTGTATTAAGGCCAACCAGTGTATACACTGTTTTTACTTACTTAACCAACGTGTATATGCACCTCTGATGTGCCGAACTTGTATACAAATCTATAAAAGATAATTTACCCTTTTCACTTATTCAGACACTAGTTATACCCAGATTATCAGATTTATAGATCAAGTCAAGTGCCAAATATAACAAATCAAAATCACACAAAGATACTACTATTCAAGCCTTAAGATCTTGACCCAACAATAGAACTTATGCTTCTTCTAGTGCTCAGGTTCCTCCTTGGTTCAGATCCGGCTATGCACCATAACCCAATTCTAGATCTTGCTCCCCATAAGATATTCAGTGCTTGAGTGAATGCCTTTGCCTAATGATCTCCTTCCCCTTTTATAGTCTTAGGCCTTACTCAATACCATGGTCCAAAACCATAGAGAATTAATACCATGGACCCAATACCTGGGTTCATCACTTCAAATGAGATATCATGGTCCAAAACCATAGGTCCAAATACCAAGGACTAAATACCATGGACCAAAAATAAGTTTTCCCACATGTACGTGCTTTTCTTTGCATGCAAGTGTGCACATACGTATACGTGCCTTTTGATCGTTGAACCCTCGAGTATACGTCACTTGGTTAAGAGGAACCTGTGTATATCTCTTTTTCTTTCATTCTGAGAGCCTGAACTAAGATCTTCCATCTGAGTGAGTTTCCATCAAGGACAACACCTGTGCCATAGTGCCAAACCTGTGTCATAATGCTAACAATCTTCCCCTTTGGACTTGATGGCAACCCCAAGTCACTCAAAATCATTCTCCCCCTTTGTCATCAAGGGCAAAGGGTTATGCTCGCCCTCAGTACATGCTGAAATCTCTATTCCGTCGTGCTGTCCATTCTCCCCCTGTCTGTAGGCAAGGTCTCCAAGAAGATGTTCTACAAGAAGAAACATGACTTTATACATCATAAATGACCTTCCTATCACCAAAGACTCATACATACTTCCATCTCCCAATCAAGTGGGGATATACCACTATTGACTTATCCACCCAACCAAGTGGGGATACATCATAGGTTTACATATGATAAAACAAGAACATTACATCATCCATCCCAGGAATAGTGGGGAAACCAAAGTAGGTCGTTACATGACCTTGATAAGAAAATAAATACATGACATAGAGATGAAATATCTACAACAAGACTATGATAGTCATCAACAAATATCATCAGCAGCATATGTCAATCATCATTTAGACTAGCAACCATGTTCTCCCTCTGCACCTGTTCCACTTGAAACCAAAAACAATTGTGAACTTGAACCAACATCTTCTAAGATAATGCCAACAATGCATTATTAGACATATATATGTGCTCCCGCTGAACCTGTGCCAGATGGTCTCTGACAGACCCATATCAGACTCTTTTCATCCTGAGCCTGGCCCACTGTTTGTCTTCAAACCAACATATATGCGACTGTATCCACAGAAACCGGCATATGTACACGGATTTTCCACATGAAGATCGCATACAACCACTTTTTCTGAAACAAACAAGTTTCAATAGCAAGATGATGCATCAACTACTCCCAACTTCTATCTGAGGTATTCAAATGTCTCCCTAGGTAGTGGTGTGGTGAGTATATCAACAACCTGTTCCTTGGAGGGAACATATTCCAATTTGACCTTTTGTTCAAGCACTTGTTCTCGGAGAAAATGATATTTGATAGGTATGTGATTGGTCTTTGAATGCATGACAGGAGTTTTTGAAATACTAATTGCACTTGTATTATCACATAATATGGAGATAGGTGGAGTACAAGTGATTTGAAAATCTTGCAAAGTTTACATCATCTAAAGGAGTTGTGTGCAACAATATGCAACAGCCACATATTCTGCTTCAACTGTAGATAAAGTAATTGAACTTTGTTTCTTGCTGAACCAAGATACTAATCTGGAACCCATAAAGAAAGAACCACCACTAGTGCTTTTTCTGTCATCCACGCTTCCTGCCCAGTCTGCATCTGTATATGGATGAAGTGTGATATCTGTATCTCTAGGATACCATAAGCCATAGTTTTGTGTTCCTTGAAGATATTTGAAAATCCTTTTAACCGCCTGAAGATGTGCTTCTTTTGGATTTTCCTGGAATCTTCCAACTATTCCCACTACATGCATGATGTATGGTCAGGTACCTATCAAATAGAGCAGACTACAAATCATGGATCTATAGGTTGGTTGATGTACTGCTGCTAAATTTTCATTTGCGCTGAGGCTGCATCCTATTACCATAGGGGTACATACTGGTTTCGGTTCTTCCATGCCATATTTCTTCAAGATCTACTTGAGGTACTTGGTTTGTGATAGAAAGATACTGCCTTTATTTTGTTGGACTTGTACACCAAGAAAATATGTCAGCTCACCAAGCAGGGACATTTCAAATTCTTTCTGCATCACCAAGGCAAAGTTTTGACTCATGGCTTCGTCATTGCTACCAAAGATGATATCATCAACATACACAACAAGTATTAGCAATTTATCATTATCAATTTTTATATATAGATTGCTATCTGCTGATACTTTTGAAAAACCTTGTTGATGGAGGTATTTGTCCAAACGATAATAGCAAGACCTTAGAGCCTGTTTAAGACCATAAAGTGCCTTCTTAAGTCTGCATACAAGTTTTGGATCATTTCCAAGGATGAATCCATCTGGTTGCTCAATATACACTTTTTCTTCTAAGTCTCCATTTAAAAAGGCAGATTTCATATCCATTTGAAATACTTTGAACTTCTAAAAGTTAGAAAGAGCAAGGAACATTCTTGTGGCTTCAAGTCTAGCAACTGGTGCAAAATTTTCTTCAAAGTCTATACCTTCTTGTTGAGCATACCTTTTACAAACCAGTCTTGCCTTATTTCTAATAACATCTCCATTTTCATTTAGCTTTTTTTTGAATATCCATTTTGTCCCTATGACATTCTTATCATTTTGTCTTGGAACCAACTCCTAAGTGTTATTCTTTTCAATCTGATCAAGTTCTTCATTCATGGCCTTGACCCAGTATTCATCTTTGCATGCTTCACTTGCATTTCGTGGTTTAGTGGACGAGAGCAATGCTAGATAGCTTGAAGCTTCTAAAATAGTTCTTCTTGTTTGTAAACCTGCCTCTTTCTGCCCAAAAATTTGAGTCTTTGGATGATTCTTCTGGACATACCTGGATGGAGTCTTTTCTTCTACCCTTATCTGTTCTTCTAGTGCCTCATATGTTTCTTCTTCATCATAAGTCTGATTTGATGTTGAAGGATAGTCCTCCTCATCTTCGAAATCTTTGGATTTTACTTCACTAGGATTGTTTCCTTCTTCATCAACCACTACATCAATAATTTCAACAATTTTTTCAAGTATTGTATTGTAACACTTATATCCTTTACTGTGGGGAGAGTAACCAAGCAGAATGCCTTCATCTGCTCTAGGTTCAAACTTGCTAAGGTTTTCATCAGTCCTTTTGATGTAACATTTGCTTCCAAAAATTTTGAAGTATTTTACCATAGGAGTCTTACCATACCAAAGTTCATGAGGAGTCCGAGTGTTGTTCACCCGGACATTTGTCTTGTTCAGAATAGTAATGGCAGCAAATGCAGCTTCACCCCAAAAGGTTGCAGGAGTTCCAAATTCATCAAGCATAGAACGAGCCATTTTTTGAACCATTCTGTTCATCCTTTCCACTACTCCATTTTTCTGAGGAGTCCTTGCTGTAGAGAATTCCCTTCTTATTCCATGTTCTTCACAAAAATAAAAAAATTCATCTAAGGTAAATTCTCCTCCTCGATTAGACCTAAGGCATTTGGTTCTACGATCTGATTCGTTTTCAACCAGGGCTTTAAATGCTTTGAACTTGTCAAAAGCTTCGTCTTTATGCTTCAAAAGTCCTATCCAATACATCTTGGAAAAGTCGTCAATGAACAATATGAAGTATTCTTCTCCTTGAGGTGACCATTTCCTGGATGGACCACATACATCAGTATGGACAACTTCAAGTGGCTTACTAGCTGATCCTTCCTTCTCAGGGAAATTAGTTCTAGTTTGCTTGCCAAACTGACATGATTTTCCTATTGTATTGTCTGGAATTATGATGTCAAGGAGATCACGAACCGCCTGATATTTTCATGCTTTCCTTATTTGAGAGAAGCTTAGATGCCCCAATATTTTGTGCCATAGGTAGTTTTCATCATTCTTACTTAGATAGCATTTTTGTTCTCCTCCCTTGAGTATGTATAAGTTATTTGGAGTTCTTATGCCTTTGATCATTGTTTCTCATGTATCAAGCTCACGAACATTACATCCATTTGATCAAAATGTTACCTCATTTCCTTGATCACACATTTCACTGACACTCAATAGATTATGCTTTAAGCCATCAACATACATGACATTTCCAACTTTGACCTTTTCTTTCAAAAGAACATAACCTTTACTTTTTATGAGTGCAGGGGTGTCATTTCCAAATGAGACCTTCCTTTCCTTTTCTAAGGCACTATATGAATGATATTTTTATTTATCACCTGTCATATGTTTCGAGCATCCACTGTCGATGTACCACTGATTTTCCTGCCCTTCTGCATATAAGGCTATACCACATCTTTCTGGTTGCGGTTCTTCCTTTCTCCATGTTTTTGGACTCAATGAAGCTTGCTCCTTCTAAGTTGTTTTCCGAAACCTACTCCTGTGTTTAGAATCTTCATGACCGAAGATTTTACAAATAGAACATTCTATTTCATTTTCAAGAGTAGAAAAGTTATTGTAGGTCCTTTTCATGATCCTAGTCATACTCCTTTGTTTTTGAGCTTCTCTAGTCATGATGGTCTTGTAGGCAACACATTGAGCAGCTTTGTGTCCAAAGTTATGAGAAGAGAAACATTGGCCATTGAAGAAATTCCTGCAATTATCAAACCTACCAACCAAATGATTGTAGTTTCCATTGACATCCATTCTTCAGGAAAACTAAGAATGATTTACTTGTGGTTGGTTGTAGCTTCTGTTCATCCTCAAAGTAGATTGCCCTCGATTTACTTGGTGATCTTTGTTCATTCTTCAAGTAAATTGTCCCTGGTTTACCCGGTGATCTGCATTGTGCCTTTGTTGTCGATTGTCAACCTGTTCACTTCTCCTTGCTGCATCAAGATAACTTTTGGAGGTGGATGGCTTCTATGCTTGAGATTCTTCTTCAGTATATCCAAGATCTGTCTTGATTAGAGGAGAATGTTGCACTTTGATAATCTCATCTAAAGTTTTAGATCCTTTAGCAAATCTAAGATTAAGAGCTTTTGTTTTCCCAATATCTTTCCTAAGTCCCACAATTTCACATTCTAACTTTTCATTATGTTTTTCCCTTCCAGCAAGTTGGAATGTCAAAGTATCTATAATCATATTCTTTTCTTCTAAACAAATTTTAAGTTTAGGAATTTCTTCATAAAGACCTTCATCTATAGCATCCAAGAAATCATCATCTTCAAAAGCCATCAAAAGTCTATAATCATTACATTGTTCATCTTCATCACTATTTGAAAATCCATCACTATCTTCATGTGTATAATAGCTCTTCTTACTTACATTTTGTTTTTTGTTCCATCTAACCGGTTCCTTACCTTTGTCAAGCTTATCTTTATGAGGACACTTGGCTGCATAATGAGTGACTCTTCCACAAGCAAAGCATTTAAAAGGTAGCTTACCTCTAAATCTTCCAAAACCCTGTTGAAGGTTCTTGACAAAGTTTGATTAATCCTCTCCTTCTGACGTATGTCCTGACTCATTGAATGTAGATTCTCTCATGTTTGATGGTGCCCCTTTTCTCATTTCGAAAGCAGTTAGGATTCCGTGCAGCTGTGACATGGTAATGCTCTGTAGATTCTGCTTTTCTTCTATGGTAGAAACTTTTGATTCAGATTTAGAAGACAAAAATCTTAGAACCTTTTCAATCAAAGTAACTTCTTTTATCTCTTCACCCAAGTTTTTCATAAAATTAACAATCTCACCTATACGTAAGAAATAGTTAGCCACACTTTCATCATTGTGCATTCTGAGATTTTCATATTGAATTATGAGAGTTTGTAGTTTTGCGCATTTTACGTGATCGTCTCCTTCATAGCTCAGAAAGATCTTGTCCCATATTTCTTTTGTGGTTTTGAGCTGCATAACCTTGACAAATTCTAATTGAGATAAGCTCCCTAATAGAGTATTGATAGCCTTTGCATTTGTTTCATACTGCTTCTTACCAGCCGTATCTGTAGGAGTTGCTGATGGAAATGTGTATCCTGTTTCCATGATATCCAAAAATTCTATACCAAGAGATTGAAGATAGGCTATGATCCTTACCTTCCAATAGATGAAGTTTCTTCCATCAAAGATTGGTGGCCTGATAGATGCCTCATTTTCATAGTTGCTCATGATCATAGATCTTCCTTCAAGCGATCAAGCTTCTTCTGAAGGACCTGCTCTGATACCAATTGTTGCAAATAATACTAAGGGGGGTGAATCAGTATTATCGGGTCAATTATTTTTCATTTCACAATCAGATTTTCATACGCTACTTCAGTTAGTAAAAACCACGTATGTACGCTACTGCAGTTAAGGAAACTAGCGTATAACCAACAAACATGTAATTTAAATTATTCTTCAGATGTTGATCATTAATCTGTGCATTAAACCATATAAACAGTAACCAGGAACTGTAAAACAGAGCAAACAGTCGCACATAAGAACACAAGATATAAGGTGGAAACCCAATGTGGGTGAAAACTACCTGCTGCAATTCGTCTCTATCATTTCTTAATTAGAAACTTCTTTTTACAATATTTCTGTACTGGTGCAGTCTTATACCAATACGTAGGCTGCTACCTGCAGAAGGTTGCAACCTTCTCTCATTCTGCAGTTTCTCTTGGAAGGGAGCTACAACCCCCTTAGTTGTTGTATTAGCTGAGGTACTAGTACATAGGTGCTGACCTACAGAAGGCTACAACCTTCTCTTTACTTTAGGGACCATGTTTCTTAAATTTTCAGACTAGATCCATAAGTAGCATCAATCAAACATCAAATATATTTGTATCAACCAATCTCATTTTCACCAACCAAAACTGATTCAAACAATCATGTCTCTGAATGTTGTAACCAGAAAATAGTAACAGTAACTAGACACCAATTCTGAACCTAGAACGTTGCATCAATAAATAGAAGTAGCTAAAAAATATTTCGTGAGACGCATGCTACTTCAATATGTAGAACCTGTGTGCATACGCTTTTGTATTAAGGCCAACCAACGTATACGTTGTTTTGACTTACTTAACTAGCGTGTATACGTGCATCTGAGGTAAGGAAACAAATATCTAGGCGATGTGCATTAATGTGGGAGTAAGAGCTACTGGGAAATACGGGAGAGTCGTGAAGGTGTTGCAAGCCGAAAAATGTATGACCATCAATGTTATGGATGTATGGACATCCACAGAAGTGTCACATCACCATTGAATTACCAGGCATTCCTGCATAGAGTGACAGACATCGAGGTTTGAGGGAAAAGAATGTCGGTGGCTTGAGTCAGAAAATTTTCTGACCGGTAGAGGTTCCAGGCAATTCCTCCACCTAGTTAGACCACTCCTTTCTGATAAGTTGGGGATGCAGTAATGAATTGTAACATATCAATGAAAACTATAAATCTAATACCATCTATGAGGACTGGGTATAGAAATACATTCAACAATGGCTCTTCTTGCAGAAATGAAAGCAAGAAGCAGGGACTAATTTTTTCTAAATCTGTTTCATGGTTTAAATTCATCCGAACAATTTGTTTATTTGTAAGAAAAAATCAATCTCACAGTTTTTATTCATTTCTTAAAAATGAACAATCAAAACTATATATATATATATATATATATTCAAAATGAAATTGATATTTATTTTTGTATATATCACTTTTTATATTTTGAAATATTCTATTTTATTTTAATATTTTTAGTGGTATACTTTTTATATTTATCTCATTTATATTTTATTTATGCTTTTCATTTTATTATTATTAATTTTAGATCTACAAGGAAAGGGATCAAAACATCTTTTAGAATGAAAAAATATTTGATCTCTTTTGGGGCTTGGTATGGATTTAGGTTGGTCTAGTTATAAGCTTTTAAATAGACCATATTAAAGAAGAATATTATGGAAAAAACCATGTGTTAAGAATACCATGGGAAATACTATGTGTTAGACTTGAAAATGTTATTTTATTTTAGCAAAATGTTAAACATTACAACACATCTACCATATTGGGTGGGAGAGCATATTTCAACTCATTTAATGCAACCATGTAAATTAAATGGCTAGTAAATGTCTATAGGCATCAAAATCCCTACTTCATCATACATCTCAAATTGCTAAAGTTAAAAAAATATCAGAATTAAATTATACCCTCTTCATTATTATTATTATTATTATTGATGATCAAATTAATTAATATATGAGTGAAACATATATACATTTGAAATAAAACATGTAACAAGATTCTTAATCATGGAGATTCACCCAATTCCCCATACATTATCATTATCATGAAGATTCTTAATATGTAAATATGTTTTGTCACAATACCATTGGCCAATGCCACAACTTATAATATCATATGCCCAAAATCCCATCATACTATGACACTTGTTCATATGACCATTTTTTATTAGTGAATTTAATTTTAAAAAAATGCATAGCTACTTTGTAAAAAAATCTTAGTCTTTGATTTGTGTATACTATGGAGTTTAAATCTATTCCATCCACCTAACAATTATCAGTAATTAAACTAAAACTTTAGAAACTCAATTCCAAAATAAACATGTTTATCAACATAAATTGAGTTGAGATTTTGTGGTGTTGTGCTATGTAAGGGTTTTGAATTTGTCAAATTACATAAAAAAAAATATAAAAATAAAATAAATAATTATAATTATCCATTAAAATATTATGATTAGTCAAATTACATAAAAATAAGAAAAAACAAAACAAAATCTTAAAAAATAACATTAACAATTTCAATTATTAATTATTAAACCAACTTAGATCCATTTTAACTTTGAATATATTAAGTATCAAGAAGGATCAAATATCTTGAGATGCAAACTTCTCTTAAAATGAAAAGATATTTGATATCTTTAAAGACATGATAGATTCAAAATTAAAATCAATCTAGATTGTATATGTACAAAACTTTATTATATATATATGCTGCACATTTAGCTTAAATACTATAACTAAAAATTTATGCATCTCATCAAAATGTTATAAATTCAATAATTATTATGTAAACATAAGTATTATGTAAATGCAGTGGAAGAATCATAATATTTCAGTAAAAACCAGCAAATATCAAATTGATGTAGAAGAAGTTTGTAGAAAGAGTATTGGTATCAGATCACCTACCATCTGTATTACTCATTCAAATTCTTTCTCCCCTGCTTCTTTCCTCATTTTCCTTGAGATCCCTATTTCGTACCTTGGCTTACTTGAGATCCCAGTTTCTCACGTTGATCTGAAGCTATCAGCCCTTGCTTAGCTTTGTAATGTTGGAACGCTTCTCTGTATAGTTGTTTATGATCTTCCGGTATGAATTGTTCATCCAAATGCCTCCATTCTTTTAGCTTTCGTCGCATGACATGTTCCTCTGTGCTTAAATCCTCCTTTTGGCCATCGATCTATATATTAGACTGATCAACCAATTGCGTAGTGATTTCTTTGTCTCTTGGTTCCTCTTCACCCTTTCTCTTTGTATTATTCCCTCCCTTCTATGGGGTTGGGTGATTTTTAGGGGTTGGAGTTGCAACTTGAACATCCATAACCTCTTCCTCCTCTTGAAGGATGTCATATCTATTGTTGTTTCACAAGCATTTGTTGGTGTCAGTTGGAGTGAAGTTTGTGAATTCCTTTGATTCCGTTTATTTATTTGGACTTTTTGAAAACCCTCTATATCCTATTTTGATTTGGGCTGCTTATTGGTGTTAGGAGTCTCTTGGGGTTCGAACTAGTTCAATGGGCATTTACGAAACAAATTCCCACACTCATGACATCTATGACATCTAAAAGGAATATGTTCATAGTCAAGGGTTTGCTACCATACCTCACATGATATCCTAGCTCAATGAATTTAGGTAAAGGCTCTCTTATATTCATGTATATACAGATCCTAGCATAGGAGGTGCACCTTCCCTGTCGTGTGGAGTCTAGACTCTACAACCTTGACAAAGCTTCCAATGGAGTTCTTTTTTCCTTCCAAGATATCCAGATCCCCTAAATCCATCGGTAAAGCAGATAGTCTCACCTAAACTGGTGCTGCCAAGAATTTCTAGCATTTTTTCGAGTGCCACAAAAATAGACCTCCATTATTGAAGAAACATGGTCTATTTTCAAAAACCCTTTCTTTATCCTCTAGACTTTTGGAAAACAGTGTAAAAAACCTTTAGCCGCCAACTTCAGCTCTATATGGCCTCTTAGGTGCCATTTGTGATTAATCCACTTTACCAAATCCTTCTCAATTGGCCAAACCCCGATAAATTTACAAATTAATGCATGATCTTGCATATACTTCCTATAGATCTTCAATTTGTTATGGGGTATTATGAATCTCGGGTTTTTAGTTGCCTGCGAAAAGCATTGACCATGTGAGAGAGCTCACCACTAGGCACTGAGGACCGGAGGGCCTTTACCATTTTTGCGTTGGGTACCAACAGTCATTGTGCCTTGGGTATTTGTTTCGTGAGTTGTGATATTCTGGTAACACGGGATCTCTCCCTTCCATACAGGTGCACTCATTCCCTCTATGAATAAGTGAGGGTGAAGCAAGTACACAAGGGTGATAGCCACTAGGCCTTGAATTTCAAATTCTCTTTTCCGGTCAAATGAGAATTTCATGACGTTTTTACATTTTACATGCCCTTCATTTTACGTTTTACCCCAATAAACCACCTTTCATGCTAATAAACTAAACTAGTAGGATTGGATCTTCCCTCATTTAACTCTTCTCTGTAATAATGAAGAAATAATTCTATGTTTGTTCAGAAAGCTTCAAGGAAGAATCATATAGTTTTCACATAGAACATTCACAGCCTGAACATGGTCATCCAAGCCTCCAATGTGAGTATAATACTAATCATATTACACTATATGATGTTGAAAATATAGTGGAATTATGGCAATTTACTAAAATTAACAGCTACCAACATTTATTCATGCTTAACACAACATTATTTAAACCAAATTACCAAAGTTGTGCTTATAATTGGAAACTTTGAGACGTCACATAGATATATCCATCTCTAACAAAAACAAATGGTTGAAATATCAACAGGGGATCCCCAATCTTCAAGCGAAGAAACACTTGAAAACACATATGGACAGTGTGTATGTTTAGTTGACCATTCAACTAAAGCAAGAGGATTGAACAATTCTCGTAAATTTATCTTTGGGTTGACAATTCCGAACTTTGCTAGAATAATAATTTAGGTTTTTCTTTTAACAGATCAAGACCAGGGTTCAATTTATAAAGCATAAACAAATTCTTCTCATGTGAGTACAAACCAAATTGAAGCGATTTTCCTTACAAACTCCAAAAAAGGGAAAATTCTAATTACGAACCTTTTTCATTATTCTAAAAATGCTTAGAAAATTGTAATCACAAACCTTTTTCATTATTCTAAAAAGGCTTTTAAAATTCTAATCACACACATTTTTCATTCTTCCGTAATATTTTATGTAGTTTTACCATTAGCAACACATCTACAACAATGTACAGAGCACAAAATGTTCAAACATCTGTTATTTTTTAAATATTCTGGTATATAAGTATATTATATATGAAAGTTTTCAATCTTCCCTCACTAATAGACTGGAAATCTAGTTTTATTAAAATTTCCAGATCCAAAAAAATAGGATGTGTTTGACTAAAATTAAAAAGAAATATTTGTTCTTCATTTTTTAACTTAATTAAATAAAAATAAAAATGAAACTAACACCATTTAGTTTTCAATCTAGTTTTATTATAATTTCCAAATCCAAAAAAATAAGATGTCTCACTAAAAATAGAAAACAAATATTTGGTTTTCATTTTATTAACTTAATTAAATAAAAATAAAAAAACAACACAATTTCAAGTAAATTTCAGTTCAGGTATGATAAGGTTAGGATGTATGAATGATTTAAAATTCAATTTAATTTTTTATTTATGATTTCTATATTTTTAATTTCCAAAAAAAATATTCATAATTTGAAGTTTGAGTTAAGAAATCTATATTGTATTTTGGTATTTTTTATAGGAATTTCTATATGCATTTGAAAAAAAGAATCCAACAGCTAAATCATGATTTCTTAATTTTTTTTAGTGAAGTTTGAATTAAGAAATCTGTATTATTTATTGTTTTTTCTACATGAATTGTTGTATGCATTTGAAAAAAAAATCCAAAAGTCAAACCATAATTTCTTAAAATTATTACCATGAAATTTTCTACCTTGTAGCATGTAATTTCAAAGTATACTGAAATTTCCAAATATGATGGTTCATAGTGCTTTTTTAATATTTTTAAATACATAAATAGATTTAATGTCTAGTGATATTTGAAATAGAATTAAATTGGTTAAAAACCTCTTATATACTGCAATTTTGAAAATTCAAAATCTCCTCAATTTTGGATTAGAGAAAACTACCAAATAGCATTAAACATCTTATCCACTCCAATTTTGAAAATTTAAAATCCTCAACTTTCATTTCTAGAAAACTACCAAATAATGTCTAGTGATATTTGAAATAGAATTAAATTGGTTAAAAACCTCTTATATACTGCAATTTTGAAAATTCAAAATCTCCTCAATTTTGGATTAGAGAAAACTACCAAATAGCATTAAACATCTTATCCACTCCAATTTTGAAAATTTAAAATCCTCAACTTTCATTTCTAGAAAACTACCAAATAGCATTAAAGACTGTTATACAGATTCTAGATACTAAAAATTCTACGCTTCAGTTAATTACTTAAAATTTATTTGGATGAGTGTTGGATTACTTAGAATTTATTTGGATGAGTGTTGGATAGCTTATTAAGCTTGGACAGGCTCCTTAGTTATGAAGTTCCTTATTTAACAAGGTTTCACAACATCATGCACAAAATTGGGGAGAAATGGAGGAAAATGTTGATTTTGAAATTTTGATTCATAAATAAATCTAATACTTTGAAAAACTCTTATCTATTCCAATTTTGAAAATTCAAAATTTTCAACTTCCAATTCCAGAAAAATACCAATAGCATTAAACTTCTTATCCACTAGAGTTTTAAAAATTGAAAATCCTTAACTTCTGATTCTAGAAAACTACCTAATAACATTAGAGATCATTATACAATAAGAACATACTTTAGATACCGAACATTCTAAGCATGCTACATTTAGTTAATTACTTAAACTCTATTTGGGTGAGTATTGGATATATTACTAAGTTGTGTGCTATTGGCAGGCTCCTTAGTTATGAAGTTCCTTATTAAACAAGGTTGTCAACCTTAAAATCTTCTTAAAACAATTGCGAGAACATTATGCAAAAATTTGGAGAGAAATTGGAGAAAATGTTTTTGAAATTTTGATTCATAAATAGTCTAATACCTTAAAACCTTTTATCTATTCCAATTTTGCAAATTCAAAATTTTCAACTTCCCATTCTAGAAAACTACCTCTTATCCACTCCAATTTTGATAATTCAAAATCCTCAACTTCCCAAAACTACCAAATAACATAAAACCATAAAACACATAATAGATTAGAATACAAAAAATAAAATACACACTAATAAAATACACACTTTTTTCTTTAATTTGAGGGTGTATCTGAGTTTGAGCTGCTTCACAAGTTGGTTGGAAGAAATCACACCTTAATTTACTTCAAAATTTCCTTAGGGGCTCCACAAGCTGGTTGGAAGAAATCACACCTTAATTTACTTCAAAATCACCCCTTAATTTACTTCAAAATTTCCTTAGGGGCTCCACAAGTTGGTTGGAAGAAATCACCCCTTAATTTACTTCAAAATTTCCTTAGGAGTTCCCTAAGTTGGTTGGAAGAAATCACCCCTTAATTTACTTCAAAATTTCCTTAGGAGTTCCCTAAGCTGGTTCGAAGAAATCACGCTTTAATTTACTTCAATACCATATCAAAATTTACATATAACTTATAAGTATTTTTCAGGTTTTACAATAACTAATGAGATAAGTAAATAAAACAACCAGCCTTAATTTACTTCAAAATTTCCTTGAGGGTTGTATACCATATCAAATTTTACATAACTTGTAAGTATTTTTCAAGTTTTACAACAAACTAATGGAATAAGTAAATAAAGAGTGTACATACCTGATAGGTTGATACCACCAGTGTAGCACTTTTGAACGAGAAAGCATGCCATATTGAGATGCTAACAAATTCAAGGGTGCAGTAGGGTAAATTAAAAGATTGCAGGGATGTTATTTCTTTTTCCAATTATCAAGAAAAAGCAATGGCAGAGGAAAATGTAAGACCATAAAACACATAATTCATCAAACCACATATGGTTAAATGCCAAGGTGAAAGTGGTAAATTCAAAAGTTTTTTTTGGCAAGAGAGTGAATTCCAATGCTAGTAAATAGGTCATTAAATTATGTCATCAAAACTCATATGGACGAAAGTTACACCCATAATGTCCCATTAATTCTCAACAACAGAGCTTGAAAGAATATAGCACGCTAGCCATAGCCCTGCCATAGCCATAGCCCTGTAGTCCCCATAATGTCCCATTAATTCTCAACAACGAGATCTTCAAAGAATATAGCACCCTAACTATAGCCGCCATAGCCCTGTAGTCCCCATAATGTCCCATTAATTCTCAACAACGAGATCTTCAAAGAATATAGCACCTTAACTATAGCCCTGCCTTAGCCTTGTAGTCTGTAGGTACAAAGCAATCCGACCTGATCACCGATGTAGATCACTTATGTATAATATGTACATTATGATTAGATTTTTGTAAACTCAACCTTAATTATAATAAATAATTTTGGGGATTTGTAAATTCCAGTATAATTAAACATCCCTATATATTTTAGACCTCAAATCTGACGTACACAAATTTTCACCAACTGTACTTAAAATAACCCTATGAGAAAGTCAATTTCCAATTTGCACGCCTGGTAGCCACCAAGTAGTGAATCTCTTGAAGTGAGGGTTTTCATACATAAACCCTAGCAGAGAGCGCATTCCTATCTAGAGAGAGTATCTCCATTAATTAATTTATTTCCATTTAGAAAACAACAATTATAGCTATTATTTTAAATATTTTGATCATATGCATTTTTAGAAATGCTTTTTAAGTTTTTATATAAAATAATTTTTTTGTCATTATATTTTATGATTTATCTTTACCTTTTTTTTCAATTTTCCCTAGGAAAATCCCAAATTTATCTTTATCTCTTATTTATATTTAAATTACTATTTAATTCGATTTCTTTAAAAATTGAAAAAAATAATTTTAACTATTATACATTTTTCACAAATCGTTTTCAAACTACACTTTTTTTAAATTAAATATTTACACCATTTATTTCTATACTCTCGAAATTGATTATGCAAATTGTATCGTGTGCACTAAAATTTAAAGTTATATGCGTTTAATTGAACGTGGCAGTAGCGATCGCCTGTCCTTATCTTAACTAAAACGCACCGGTGACTATTGTGCGATGAAGGATCGCGTTTCAAATCTGTACAAACGATCAACGGTCTATAAATAGAAAGGTGCATATAGAACCAGGGGTTAGGTTGATCTCCGCTGGTTGTCAACATTGAAAAGCTTGGAAATGTAAACGAAGTAGAGGTGCGTATGGATTCTAATAAAGCATACATGTGAAAACATTTCTTTATCATGTCTAAGCTGGATCCCGCATTTAGCGGTGCAGCTTCGTTCATAACTTCTGATTCGATTTGAGAAGAATCTACACAATCGAGACTACAAATGAGAATCGCCAGTTGCCTCTTCTAATTCCAGCGCAGTATGAACGCAGTTATTAAGCAGTTTAATTGTTATTACCTGTAATCGCATTTCTGGAATCCAACGTTAGATAAATGAAGGAAGACCCAAAAACCTTGTAATTTGATGAAAACCATATTGCACAAAATCCCACAAATATAGTGAGTTGATGGAAACCAAGACCCACCCACTAAATAGTATATGCGCTGCACAGAGAGAGCATATGTTTATATGTCAAAATACACCAAATCAACATCGAAACGTAACGTAGCGAGTAGAAACAAAGGCGAGGGGTCTGCTCACATCTGGACTTGACTCGCTCCAACGCCACCATGGGAAAAGGTTAACTACAGCGAAGGTGGTTGATTCCCTGATTTGTACACAAGTTCTGATTTGATATGAGAAGCATCTACACAACCAGACTCAGCAATGAGAACCGTTGGTGTCATTTTTGAATTCCGACAACACTGGTACAAGATAAAACGGTGTCACTGCAGTTTACGTGTTAAAATCGGCCATCGCCCCGCTCCAAGACTGCAATATTTCTGAGAGGAAGGTGACAGTAAAGGCAGAGGATGCAATAAAAGATATTACCATACTCATCAAATAAAATAGTATTCTTTTCTTGACAGTAACCAATATTTCGTAACTATAGTTTCATTAAACAATATAGAAAACCCCTGGGATTGGCCTAAATCCAAAAATTGACATATACTGCGATAGCCAATTAAGGCGCAGTTTAAACACATAAAACAATACGGGATAAAACATAATAATGCGCAGTGACAATTAAACCTAAACATTCCAGAATGAGCACCATCAAAAATACTTTGGATTATGATTATATAAAATCAAAATTAATTTACAAACTAAAACTATACACTTGAACTACATTCACCATAGTGAAACTATAATTTTTATAAAGGTTTACTACTCTCTTTTTTAACACAGTCAACGGATAGTTTTCACACGCATCTATTTTCGCTCGAGAGCTGTGAACATACAGGGCACCAAAAAATATTAACATAAAGGCCACCAAAAAAAATAAAACTATATGTCATGACATCAACGGAACATATTCAATACATACATCATATGAATTGATCACGGTCAACACATTAAATTAAGTATTAAATAGCGAACAACTACTCATATTCACAATGCCTAAAGTGTCTTCCAGGTAAACAATTTTTTTTATTGCCAATGGTGTGGTGAAGATGTTTGCAAACTGTTTTTGCCGGTTGAAATTTAGTAAAACAATTTCTTCATGGTTGCTTATGTAACACACCCTCTTTTAATTTCATTCGAAATAACAGTTAAAAGGAGGTGATTATTATGTTGGACAAGATATCTAACATGTCTTTATGGAAATGGGGTCTAAAAATTCCATTCTTCTTAACTAGTTTAAAGCATCAACAAATATCATCATCCAATCAGCCTCTCACCCCCACTTGATGCGGTAGTATTAGTTGTCGACCCGTTCATGATTGGGTCCACAACGGGCTATACAATATATCCATGGCTGTAATCATACATACATCAATCCCCTAATGTTTGCGCCAACGCACGCGGACACACATATATAGATATAGATTTCAATTGACGGGATGTTGGTTGACGGAATATTTTTGCTGTAATCATACATACATTAATCGTTGCGCCAACACACACATATAGATATATATTTCAATTGACAGGATGTTGGTTGACGAAAATATTTTTGTTACCCAACTCTCCTCTCTTATGTACTTACGGTGCTTCGAGGTCAATCTTCCAGGGTGACCTGTATGGTGGATCTGCCCTTGCGCCAACAGATAAACTGTCAGGGTCATGTGTATGCCACCATAACCGAGGCTTACAACATCCTGCTCCTTTCGATATGCACTCCATTTTATACTTTTGGGGAATAGCCTTCGGGTTTACGTGTCTTCGCAGGTCCATAATATCCCCGCGCGGTCATTACTCTTGATTGGTCCATTGACTCACCCCTCACTTAACTATTCTGGTGGCCCTAATTCTACCATGGGAGCTCGACACTGAGTCAGCCTGACTCTCCCTTGAGTGTTACACATTTCCACCTTTGGGAGACGGACTTTGAGACAGAGATATTACCGTCATTTGTCGTTCCTATTTGTCTATCAAGCAGGTTTGTCGTCAGCCCTTTTTCGTTGTGACAAAACTTCCACATGGTTCTTGGGCCCTCTTCCACTGGTCAATACGAGTACTCTGATCAATACGAGTACTCTGACTCACCCTGGCCTTCTCTACCTTACCTACTTGGCCATGCTAGTCCAGTGCTGAGTCAGCTTGGTCTCTCCCTTGCGTGAACATTTCTAAGCTTCTAGGACGTAACCTCTGGGCTTACACCATCTTAGGTTTCTCGTTGGTCGTTGATGTCTCCCACTAATTCCTAGTCGTTGATCATACGAACGGTAGATCTTGGTCTAGCGTTGTGGTCATATGATTAGCAACCAGGCGTTCATGTTGATCTTCATGTTGCCTCATAACTCATCCAATATCGTGCATAAGACTAAGAGGCTAAGGATAAGAGAAAGGGTCTTCCTTACTGCTCTGCATTATGTACATGGTTACATACACTTAGTCGAGGTTAAAATAGGGTTTTAGGTATGCGTCTTCTAACTTATTTGTTGAGATGAATAGTATGTATTTACTTTAAGTCTTTGTAATTCATGTACACTTTTCCTCATATTATTTAATAGATCTAAGGCAAAGATAGTTGGAGCAATAACTCCTTACCTTCTAAGAATATTTAGAGGTAATAGAACTAGGGATAATTTTGGAGACTCTACTTCAACTTTGGAGAATTAGAAAAGATCATAAGTTAATAGAACTATCAAGAGGATGTGGATATATAATTAGTGCTTGGAATGGTTGCGTTGATTCAAGGTGCAAGAGTTACATTATTGTAAAGTTTCTCTTCAATGCAAACCACTTCTTCATGCTCTTCCACCCCACCCAAATTTATATATATTTAATTAAATATACTTTTTTATTTTATTATTTATTATTTAAGTTTTATATATATATATTATATATATATATATATAAATTTTGAAATGAGTAATTGAATCTATTTATGTGTGCTATAATTAAAAAAATGAATATAGGGTATAGTAATTAGAAGTAAAAAAATGTGTGAATATGTTGTAAATTAATAAGAAGTAAAAACACATTATATTTTGCACTCTAAAAAAGTTTGCACGTGAAGAAATTTGATCCTTGGGGTAGCGACCTAGTGGATGGGAGCTAATGGATATGTGGTCTTCACATCAGCTATTATTATAAAATTCATGAATTATAAAATTTTTGAACTTTGTATTTGGAAGGTTAAAACTTTAGAAGTATTATTTCATGTCAAGGAGGGGTATAAGAGTGGTAACTTTATCGGGTGCAGAGGCTCTTTATAGCTCAGAACGGGGTAGAGAAAGGGATAGATGTGTAGGAGTTAGATGTGAGCATGTTAGACTTTAGATCTAAAAAAAACAGGTCAGATGTAAACATAGTGTTGGCTCTATGAGTAAAATATGCGAATATGTTGTAAATTAATAAGAAGTAAAAACTCATTGAAAAAGTATAAATAACAAAAATTCATATTCTAACTTAAAATTGTAATCATAATGAATTTTTTTAATTAAAATACTAAAAAGAATTAGTTTTTAATTTCCCTATAAAAACAAATAACCAAAGATGATCACTTCTTTAAACATTTAGGTTGCGAGAAAATTTACCTCTTTAAAAATTAATAGCTGTAACTTCATCAAAAGGTCCATCCATGAATAACTATCCCAACCTCTATCGCAACAATAAAGAAAAAGTGAACCCAAGTTTACCTGGGCGTTCCCTGGTTGTAAAACATTGAAAATCCTAGAAATGTGAACAAACATTAGAGGTGTAAGACTCTGAATACTGCCTGATTGTATACGAAACAAATGGCCACCATCTGATTTGACAACTTTTGAAAGAGAACCGCTATGGTCAAGTTTGAATTCTCCACATAAACGGTGTAAGGTAATATCTCTTTTTACGTTCACCACGTCGCTGGATCTTAGCGAGAAGAAAACAGAGGCTGAGGGCTGTATCCCACACTTCGGAAGTTTATTCTCTCCGACACCACCGCCACCGTGCGAAAAACGTGACTTCGGTGAAGTGTGTGCAATTTGACGCATTTATATTTAAAACGCGCGTTAATTAGGTGGAAAGAAATTGTCACACTGTTTACAGCCGTACTCTCATAGAAACGTCAAACATGGCTCTCCTGCGTGACCGTGAACCCTACGCCTGTCCTCCTCCCAAGCTTTCTTATAAGAAAGCTTGCGCCATCCTCCCTTTCTTATTCGGCTCCCCCAACTTACGCCTTCCTCCCTCTGCACTCCTCCATTATTTTCTTATATTCAAAAAGCTTTGGCCCAGCTCAATTACTTTATCATCGCCATCGCCACCATGATTCCTTCTTTAAAGGCTGCTACAAAATCAGCAGGCCTCATCGCTTGGCCTCCAAACAGAAAAGCAAATACAAAAATTCAGACTCCAGTCTTACCAGCCTCCACCAATCCCAATTTCATAGGCAGCAACAAGAAGAGTAGAAGGCAGTCATGGAAAAGGAACATTAGCTGTATCCGTTGTCACTGTTCGCCTGAGAAACGAATGCCACGAGGATCGATGTACCGTCGCCACTTGCTCCTGGCATCCACATCATTGCCCCTCAAACCCCAGGAAATGATGGCGGCTATGCCTCCTCCTCCCGATTTCACCAATTATTATACTCTTGCAAACTCTCTGCACGAAGCTGAAAAATTCAAGAATCGGCCACACGCCAACCCAGAAATTAATGACATCTTCTGCTGGCTCAGATCTCCGGAGTCATTAAAGCCTCCAAAGAGCAAGAGCCCAGATGAGCTTTCTGGCGTAGCTGCAGTGCCTCCTGCTCAACAACTTCTTCCTCCAATTAATGAAAAAGAAGTCCGTAGAGCTCGCGTAAGAAGACCAGCGGCATTGAAGCGGACGAAGGATAAGGAAGAGCAGTTGGTATTAGAAGGAATAGAGGTAACAAATGAAAAGCCCTTGTGCTTCCACGTGTATATCATATTAGGGCAAGAAAAGGATAATGATGAAGAAGAAGAACTATACTTGGGCACATTCAGTCACATGCCTCCGCCCCCAAAGCAGCAGAGGCGCCCCAATAGTAAACAAGATTTTGGGCAGAAAAGAGCGAGGAAGTGTTGTTTGAGATTGGGAACGAATGACTTGTTAAGCCATCGACCTGACAGTGTTACTGTAAAATTGGTTCCCACATTCAAAGTCGATGACTATCCCGTCAAAGTCGCAAGCATTTTCATAGACTCCACCTAAATGCGGATATTCCTCATGCACATTTAACTCTGCATAGTCCTCCTGGATTTATAAAGAAATGCAGAATTTTATTACATTTGTTACTGCAATTTCCAAACATCTCAAACTTTAGTGCAATCTGTGTGCATTTTCACAGTCTATACGTAAATTTGGATGTTGGTCATGCAGAAATTTGTCCCTGCAATTTTCAAATATTGCAGATTTCATTTCAGGGTAATATGTACTTTTCTATTAAGTTGGAGATAAAGCAATGAATCGTAACATATCAGTTATATAATTAGTGGGAAATGCGGTTAAATAAATCGTAACATATCAGTGAACACTGAAAACTATAAATCTAATCTATTAGAACTGGGTATAGAAATACATTCAACACTGGCTCTTCTCGTGGAAATGAAAGCAAGAGCCGGTGACTATTTTTTTCTAAATTTCTTTCACGGTTAAATTCGTCATAATATTTCGTTTAATCGTAAGAAAAAAATCGATCTCACAATTTTTATTCATTTCTTAAAAATGAAAAATCAAATCTATATATGTTCAAAACGAAATTGATATTTGTTTTTGTATAGATCAATTTTTATTTATTGAAATATTTT
>APFE030971018.1:0-12795 GCA_000404065.3 Pinus taeda | reverse complement strand
TGAGCTTAGATCACATAGCTCATAAGCCTTTGTTTTCCTTTGATTTGGGAAACTGGTTTTTAGTGTCTTGGGAACTTTCTTGTGTTTGCATTGAGTGATTTCATTTCTTTTGCTTGGTGTAGTTGTCTCTCAAAATCATTTTAAACATTTTGTGCCATTGAAAAGAAAATCAAACTAGTATCTTTTGCATTTAATAGTTAAAAGGAAAAGGACATTTCGTTGATTTGTGTTTTCAAAAGAAAAGTTTCATTTCCTTGCCATTAGTTGCATTAGGTTGTTTGATTGCTTGAGTTCGTTTTGTTTGATTGAAAGATTCCTAACCTTCTCATAGTTAGGATTCATCGAACGAAATGATGTTCTTTGGCATGTAGTTCGCATATAAGTATTTTTGAGAGATCATATGGTAGGACCTGAAATCAAAACTTAATTCAAGATCAATCGTAAAATAAACCAAATTTATCTAAAAACGCATTGGAACTTAACGCAAATATCTAGAGGTCTAGGCTAGAGACGTGCTCCGGCGTCGTTAAACCTAGTCACTCTTGTTTTCGCATTAAGGTTGGGTGATTCCTATTGGTGTGATTCAATTGTGGTCTAGCACAGATTTGGGCTCCCACGTACTGTCGTGTATATATGGGGAGACTCCACTAGGTTTGCATCCTTTATCCCTAGGAAGCTGAGTCTGCCACGTTGTGAACCGTAACGCACTGAACACAGCATTCGGGAAGATTGACTGCAATACGGAAAGTCCTTGGTTCTCATACGATTGCCAAGGTGTATAAGTAGTTTTACGGATTGCTTGGTAAACCTTTTGCTTAGAATCTCAAAAACAGTCACTTTTGATCCTTTTTGGACTCCCTAAAAGAAAAGGTGTAAGTGAGCATCTTGTCACTTCGTGCTCATTAAACATTTGAAGGAGATAGAGTCATCTTTTCGTCCTTTTCACGACTCTAGAAACATGAAAAGGTCAAGTTCAGTTCCCGTGTCTTAAAATTTATTTGGCCACAATAATATTACCTGGTTAGATCTTGTGTGCGTTCAGTTTTGAGTAGGTTTTTATCGTTAGCTTGCCTAGGGTCGTTGTTTGATCATCCTGGCGGACCCATCAACCCCGTCTTCTGTCCCAAGTGACGAAGGGTCTCCATCTTCTGTTTCCCCTGAAACTCCAGTCTGTGACGCTCTTCCCATTGTTTCGAGCATCCAAACGTTGAATTCTCGAGCTCCAGAGGACGATTTTTACGAGTTCTTTTACAACCCTATTTGGGAGCCCTCTGACGAGGATTTTCCTGCCACTCCTGTCAGTGCCCCATCTCTGATGACTTCTTCCGATATGGGCGACACTTCTCCTATGTCGAGTGGCCCGTCCATCATGTCGAGTATAGATACTCCCATTCCGGCGACATCCCCCATCATCTCTACACCCTACACTGTTACGCCTTTGGGTGTCACGGTGCCGACACGTTAAAGATCATTGAGGGATGCTATGAAATCGGCAGCTTCCTCTTCCGTTTGGGATCAAAACATCGTCCCTAGCACAGGACCGTTTGCTTCCCAAGTCCATCATACTGCTATTACAGCAGTCCCATCCAACCCGACCGTTTGTGTCGTGGCGTCAACTCTAGTTGTTAGCACCATCACAGCATCATCTGCTGTCACTTCTGTTGCGGGCCCATCTCGAGGTCCAGCGCAAAGTGGTTCATCGACGCATGCTACTAGAGTTGTGTACCCCGCAAGTGGTGCTCCTCCTGCTTCCGATCATATGACAGTAGAGGAGGCATATTTTCAATACTTGCGTAATGTCCAGAGCCCGGATGGGCAAGGCCCATATTATGATCCTGAGAATCATTATTTATTTACCTCCTTGCCTGAAATAACTTATGATGAGGTTTCTGTTCCATTGAATGTGGCTTGGGGTACCACCGACTATGGTGGCGGCCAGTACCATCTGGGACAAGGACAGCAAGGACCACCCTACCAGGGTCAACAACCCTACTTGCAGCCTAATCATGGGCAGCAGTATGCTGGCCAGAATTACCTAGGTCAATAGGGAGGCCCACAAGGACTACCCAATCAGGGACAACCTTTGGTCTCTAGTGGTCTGACTTTTACATATCTTGGGCAACCTTCTGGTAACCCGGGACAACCCAATGCTCAACAAGGTCAACCTGGTACCCAGCAAGGCTACCCTTCGGGGCAACCTTATGGGAACCAGGGACAACCTTATGGACAGCAAGGTCAACCCATAAACCAGCAAGGAAACCCTTCTGAGCAAGGGGGCCAGCCTTACGTACAGCAAGGCCATCCTACCGCTCAGCAACCATCTGGTCAACAAGGAAAAACCTCAGTTGCGCAAGGGCAGCCCCTCACTCAGCAAGCCCGACCTTCTAGGCGAGCGGGACCCTCTCAAATCTGACCAGGACAACCTTCTAGCTAGACGGCTCAGCATGCAGGCGGGTACCAATCCCGACCTCTTCTTTCAAGTGGGTATCAATCCCAGCATCCGTATTCAGGTGGGTATCAATCCCAGCCTCCGTAATCAGGTGGGTACCAATCCCAACCTCCTTACTCAGGTGGGTACCAATCCCAACCTCCATACTCTGGCGGGTATCAACCCCAGCCTCCGTATTCGGGCGGGTATCAATCCCAGCCTCCCTATTCTGGCGGGTATCAATGCCAGCCTCCTTATTCAGGTGGGTATCAGGCCCAGCCTCCTTACTCGGGTGGGTACCAATCCCAACCCCAACATTCAGGTGGGTATCAATCCCAATCTGGTTATGAAATTCCGCCTGGTTCTCACACTCAGTACGGATACCAGCAACCCCAGGGGAAAAATCAATATACCCCGTACCAAAATTATCAACAGCCGCAGGGTAATCCCTATCAAAATTATCAACAACCTGCTGGCCAGTATGGTAACCAATGGGGCACTGGGGGGCAAGAATCAGCAACCCGGTTCTGGAAATAACCCCTACGGTCAAAATCCTTCTGGACAAGGCCCATTTGGGCCTGGCCCATCGGGACAAGGGCAATGCGGGCAACCAGGAACTGGATGGAATTCTGGTTCTACTTCATATTCGGGAAAAATTTCTTTTAATCCGCAGCTACCATTTCTAGCGACGTTGGAACTGCTCGATGTGTCAAAGTTGACGAGTGATCCCATTCTGCACAATCCACAGTGGCCACCGGTTCCAACCAAAATACCAAGTGATTGTCCCAAATTCGATGGGAAGGTCAGGGAAGACCCTCAAGCTCATGTGATGACGTATCACTTATGGTGTTCGTCAAATTCATGGCTCGACGATTCGATCCGGCTTCGCCTCTTTCAGAGGAGCCTCACTAGTTCGGCAGCTAAATGGTACATTGAGTTAACTCGAGCATCATTCCAAGATTTCAATTCGTTGGCTATGGCATTTTTGACTCATTTTCAGTTACCCATACGGTATGAGACGGGGACTCACCTCCTTACGTCTCTTAAGCAGGATACTGCTACACATATCTCCGATCATATTCATGAATGGAGAAGGCGTCGCAGGTTGATCAGGTTCTGGATACCTGATCAACTCCTGACTGACTAGTTTACAACTTCCTTTGTCCCCAAGATTGCGCGGGACATTGCCATGGGAGCCTGTGGAACTGAAGAGCAAGAAATCGCACACGCTCAATACCTAGACTTAGTTTATTCTCAGTCTAGTACTTTGTATTAGTACTTGCCAGACGCCCCCAGGCCTGGTACATCCAAGGCTCCGCCCAAGCCATCTGTTGATGGAGTCATTGGCTCTATAAACCAGGCCTCTAAAATATCATCGAATCCTAGGAAGGAAAAGTCAAGTGTATCCAACGAAAACACTTCCCAGGGCGTTCTAAATTCTGGTAACACTTCCGAGGTAAATACCGTTCAGTCCACCATGGCGGGGAAGACCTTGAAAGGAAAGAAAAAGGAAAAGGGGAAAGGGAAAAATAAATCCGAGCAACCTAAGCAGGAATCCTCTAAACCTCCTACCGAGGAAGGAGCTAAACGCAAACCCTAAGTATCCTTGCCTCATTTGTGAGGAAGATCACTACACTAAGGACTGCCCTAGGAGGTCCGAAGTTAGTCGTTTGTTGAAAGGTGCTCCTGGGGTCCCTGCGGTTCTGAAAGAACCCTTTCCCTCTCAGAAAAATTAGATGGTGGCTGAAACCTCTTCTTCTCCCTTCGGTTCCCAGGTCTTCATGGCTGGAACTATTCCTATTCATGTAACAACTCGAGCTAAGGAGTATCTGTCATCCGCCGGGAAGGAGCCAGAGGTTCCCTCAAGTGCTCCTTCGTCCAGCTCTGGTCCTCTCCATATCGAGAGACCGAGTGTTGATACGACAATCCAACCCCCTCCGAAAGGGGTACTCAGGAGGTCTTCTTATAACCCGAATGCTCGTGCTGCCCAGCACTATAGCATCGTGGAGGACTTAGCGCAGGATCCGTCTACTATGTCCGCCTTAGAGGTCCTTCAGAGCTACCCCCCCCAGAGGAAGTCCCTGCTATTGGCCATCGGTGGCATCGACCCAGCGGACTCGGATTTAATCACCTTCAACCTCGAGAGCCATGTTCCTCGACAGCCTCATCAGATAGCTTTCCTCATTCAAGTCATCATCAATTCTAAAACTATCCATCGTACATTCATTGATGAGGGCGCATCAACCTGCATTATGTCTATTGCATGTTGGAAAGCCATTGGGTCTCTGACGTTGAGTCAGTCCCCAACGACCTTGGAAGAATTCGACGGGAGAGAATGTCGACCTTATGGTATCCTTCAACGGCTACCGATTACCTTAGAAGGGAAGACTGTAGAAGTAGAAGTCGACCTTGTGGACGCAAATCTCACATATAACCTCCTTCTGGGCTGGAGCTGGATGTACGCTATGTGTGCTATGGCTTCATCCCTCTTTCGTGTCATTCATTTCCCCCATCAAGGGAAAATTGTCACGGTCGACCAACTCTCTTTCTTCGCTTCCTCTTCTGAGGGAAACATACCCTTCGTTGAGCATACCTCAGTTCCGTTTGAAAGCGTGGGATCCGGGCTCTTAAAAGAACCCGCCCTTATGGGTGTTTTTTCCCTCCCACCTCCTAACTTCGCCTCGATCTCTATGATCTCGGTTCGCTCTGATCCTTGGATCCTTCCTTCCATCGACCAGATAGAACCTTGGGGTGAGGAGATGCCGTTGAGTCCAACCGAGCTCAACTACATCGAAATTGTTGCTGCATCGGCCTCTCATGATCAACCTACCGTCACGAGTGGGGCTCTCGACTCAGATGATTTTCGCCCTTGGTTAGGAGAATACACCTCCTCGGATCCATTGAAGGAGATATTTCCTTCCAATGAGGCTATTATAGAGACTATGTCTCTGGACGAACGTCCATTGTTTCCTCTTCACCACCGTTCCTCCTTTCTCCCTACCTTTCGGGAAACATTGTTTTGTCTTGAGCGGTTTGCTCCATGTCTCCCTTCTCAACCCCTTCAGACACCCATTCAGATCTATCACACATCGTCCGAAGGGAATTTAGGGAATATCACGCAGACGCAACCTATTGACATCTCTGTTAAGGCGGGGATTGTCGAGAACATTTACATAGGAGTGACCTGCACTCCTGAGGAGATTCAGGTGTATATTGCACTTTTTCACGATGTCTTTGCATGGTCCTATGAAGAAATGCCCGGTATTGATCCATCTATAGTAGTGCACGAGATACCAACATATACCGGGGCCAAACCTGTTCGCTAGCGTTTGCGTCCCGTGCACCCCCGCAAGGCGGCAGCCATCAAAGCAGAGGTTGAAAAACTTCTTAAGGCAGGATTTATTTATCCCATCCCACTGACAGAATGGGTCTCAAATATCGTCCCTGTCGACAAAAAACAGGGCACCATTCGTGTCTGCGTTGATTACCATGACATTAACAAAGCTTGCCCAAAGGACAACTACCCCACACCATTCATTGATCAACTCATTGATGAGTGTGCGGGTAGCGAGATATATTCTTTTATGGACGGCTTCTCTGGTTACAACCAGATCAACATTGCTCCGGCTGATCAACACAAGACGACCTTCATCTGTCCCTGGGGCACCTTTGCTTATAAAAAGCTCCCCTTCGGCCTCAAAAATTTCGGTGCTACCTTTCAGCGTGCAATGTCTTATGCTTTCCACGATATCAGACACATCGTACAGCCTTACCTGGATGATCTTCCCACTCATTCAGCTAAGCGCGTGTACCACCCATCGCATCTTCGTGAAATCTTTCTTCGTTGTCGACACTATAACATCCACTTAAATCCACACAAATGTGTCTTCTGCATCGAATCTGGTCGACTTCTCGGGTTTATCGTCTCCCGATAGGGTATCCGTTTGGATCCCCTTAAAGTCGAGGCAATCGTGAATCTTCCTCGCCCTGCTACTTTGTGGCAATTACAAAGTTTACAGGGGAAAGCTAATTTTCTAAGACAGTTTATCCCAAACTATGCTGAAGTGGCAAAGGGTTTTACCCGGTTACTGAAGCATGACACCCCATTCTGATGGGATGCCATAGCCGAGGAGTCGTTTTCTCATCTCAAAACCCTCTTGGTTTCCGCCCCTTTGTTGCAGCCTCCAAATTACCATCGTGACTATATGCTCTATTTGGCCGCTGCCGATACCACTATCGGCATGGTTTTGGTTCAGGATGACGATGATGGCATCGAGCATGTCATTTATATCTTAGTCGCAACTTATTAGACACGGAGACTCGATATGCATATGTCGAGAAGTTGGCTCTCGCCGCAGTCTGCGCCGTCCAACACTTTCATCACTACATTCTGTTGCGTACTACTACGGTGATTTCAGATTGTAACCCCATGACCTACATTCTTTCACAACAATTGCTCGGGGGTAAATACTCAAAGTGGATCGTGACCCTCCAAGAGTTCGACTTGGAATTTACTGCGGCCAAGTCCAAGAAATCACTCATTTTTGCTGAACTTTTGTGCTCTTTGCCATCTGCCACTACTTCCTCACTGATAGAGGAGTCTATTCCAGATGAAACTCTTTTCCTTCTCAGCACCCTCGATCCATGGTATGGCGACATAATTGTCTATTTGCAGACGTCCTCCTTCCGCCCCGAGACCTCGAAAGACGCTCGTCGATGGATTCGTCACCAAGCTTAGCCATATCGCATAGTTGGGGACACCCTGTACCGCCTTGGGGTTGATTCGGTTCTTCGTCGATGTCTCACCTTTGAAGAAGATGAAAGAGTTCTAAATGACTGCCACTCCGGCGCTTGTGGCGGTCACATGTCTAGATATGCCACCGCACAAAAGATCCTCCATGCTGGTTACTTCTGGCCTTCCATTTTCAAGGACTGCATTCTTGCCGTCCGTTCTTGTCATGAATGCCAGATTTACCAATGGAAGATGTGTGCGCCCGCTGCCCCGCTGCACCCCGTTGTGACCGTAGGCCCCTTTGCCAAATGGGGCATCGATTATGTGACATGTAACCTGTTATCACCCTAAAATATTTGTCTCTAATCTTTGGTAAGTTGCCTTGTTTCTAATCATAGTCTTATAAGTTTTGAGTCAGCTCATCACAATTATTGTCATTCTCATTTACAAACCCTTCTTCTAGTCATGGTGTTAAAGGGTCTCTAGGTCATTTCATGCTTTAAGGGTTAGGTCATAAGATTAGAAGTCTTTTAATATCATATCTCTTTTCCAAATAAAGTTTCATAGCCTCATTCCATGTCCTGAAAGCCTCACCATGTGTTTTGACATCAGTTTGATTCCAAAGGATTCATGTTAGTCTTGGTCTATTCTTTCCATGGTTGTTTCCGTGTCTAAGATCTATAAAAGAGTCTTGTTGGTATGGTCAAATAGGATCAACACTCTGTTCTTGCCCATCACTGGTCCCACATCACCTAACATTCCATGTGTCAAACTTGTGTCAAGGTTTTCATAGTTAAAAACTCACTCTAAGTGTTTTCGCAGTGCGCTACGAAACCCCTGTATAAGCCTGTTTTAGCAGAGAAAAACTGTTTTTACTAGTCAACTTACAGAGGTTTTCCTGAGCAATTGAGAACTCCATTTTGCAAAATGAAAGATTTTTTTCTTCCTAACATTCTTCAATACAAAAACCTCTTTCCGTTTATTCAAATTCATTCTGAGGTGGGAGGAATTTATGGTTGAACTTGCGCTACAAAACTGCTGTAAGTGTCGTTTTTCACAAACAGACTTTTCCTGTTTATCACCTGTTTTTCAAAGACTCATTCTGGTCGGTAGGAAAGATGTTTCAAAAAACCAGGAGAGGTTTTTGTTAAAGATGGATTTTTTCAGAAAAACGTCCTTTCGTTTCCTCAAATTCATCATGAGCGGGGAGAAATGAAGGACCAAAGTTGTGCTACGAAACTGCTGTAGGTGCAGTTTTTCATCTCCTGTTTGACAACTGTTTTTCAAAGACTTATTTTGGGTGGCAGGAACAATGTTTCAAACAACCAAGAGAGATTTTTTTTCTGCATTGAATGATTCAAAAAAGCCTCCTTCCATTTCCTCAAATTCATTCTGAGCTGGGAGAAACGGGTGACCAAAGTTGCGCTACAAAACTGTTGTAGGTGCAGTCTTTCAGAAAACGGATTTTTCTTGTTTGCCACGTGTTTTTCAAGGACAGTTTCTGGACAGCTGGAGAAATGTTTTAAAAAACCAGGAGAGGTTTTTGTTCTGGAAAACATGGGCTACAAAAAAATCCTTCAGTTTCGTAAAATGTGTCATGGATGAGGAGATAAAGGCTCTGTCACACGTTCCATTTTCAGGGATCCTAAACCCTAAAAACAGGGAAACATGTTCCCTAATTTCTAGGGTTTGTCTTCAGCAGTCAGATGACCACGTGGGAGGATTAATCAAATTCGACTTCATGAAGTGTTAGGTGTCAAATAATTCTTTTAATTTTTATATATGGTTGTTGTAATCATAATAAGGAGTTACACTCCTAGTTGTATTAGGTCTCCAGGACTCCTAGTTAGGTGTCAATTGCATTTAATAGTTAGTTTTAAGTATCATTAGGTGTCATAATAGGATGAATTTGAATTCCCCTCATGCTTGAGGAGGAATCCAAGTTATGTAAAGATCTCTATATATAGCTGAAGCATCAATGTACTCAGGGTTGGAAATTTTATGAAAAAGCTTGTATTTGGCTTATGTAAGACCGAGTTTCAGTAATACATGTTTGGATTTACTTCTCAGGATTCATGAGGGATTGTTTATGTTTAGAATATGTGATGTTGTCCTTTCCCTAATTCTTGCAGTGTTATGAATGTATAATCACTCAGAATTCACTGAATGTGCTCTGACTTCCTGTATACATTTATAAACTGACTGTGTGGTTCTATATGAGTTTGTATTCTGAATGTTTGAATGTTGAATGCCCTGACTTCCATGTAAGGTTGAGATCATTGTTTTATTGAGGTGTATTGACTCCATAAGCCCAATGGATAGTTGTTAAATTTGTTTCCACCATTTATATTTCTCAAAGTTGTTCTATTAGAGTTAGCCATCTTATCTTTAATCAAAATCATTAACCCATCTAGAGAGAGCCCTCTCAGGTTGAGGAGGCTAAGCCTCAGCCTAAAGTAGGTTTGAAACAGTTACTTAGAGTCATCCTGACCAGCAGCCTATCAAGTTTGATTTTGAGATAACATAACCCTCGCTCGGCCAGGGGGCATGGTTACATCATCGTTGCTGTAGATTACTTTACAAAATGGGCCGAGGCGATGCCCACATTGTCGGAAGACGGTCATACGATGGCGCAGTTTCTTTTCAACCATATTATTTCTCGATTCGGGGTTCCGCAAGCCATTGTCATTGATCACGGAAAACATTTCCGTAATCATATGATGGCCGAATTGACAACCCAACTTGGACTTAGGCATGATAGTTCCTCTCCATACTATCCTCAGGCAAACGGACAGGTTGAATCCGTGAACAAAGTCTTGGTCATGATGCTTCAGAGAACTGTTGGCATGCACAAGTTTAGTTGGCATTTGATGTTGTTCTCCTCGTTCTGGGCCTACCGGACCTCCGTGAAGGATGCCACCGATTTCACCCCTTTTCAGCTAGTATATGGACTGGACGCAACCCTTCCCGAGACTACTCCTATAGAAGAGCGGCTTCTTTACTTGGAACAACTAGACGAGACACATCATCTAGCCTCCCTTGCTATCGAAGCTCAAAAGAAGCGGGTGAAAACTCACTTCGATAACTCTGTTAATCCCCGCTCTTTTGTCGAAGGAGACTTGGTACTGCTCTATGATGAGGCTAATGATAAGCTAGGAGCAGGAAAACTCGAGCCAATGTGGCATGGGCCCTACATTGTAAAAAGTGTTCTACAAAAAGGAGCCTATGAGCTGATCGATTTTGAAGGCAATCCCCTAGACAGGCCCCATAATAGGCTGTATCTTAAGAAATATTACGCCTGAGTCCAGGCACTCTCTCGTTTATTTTTTACATGAATATGCTTTTTTATAGTGTGTTTAGTGTGTGTGCGTGTTCATTTGATTTTGTCTTAGTGTGTCGGCGTGATTGCCGCTTATTGTGTCTTTTGCTTCTTGAACAGATGTCTAGATCACCTTACGTTGGTTTTGCTGATGGTGCTTCCCGCAGTACTCGCAATCTGTCATCTGTGCATGGGTGATCTACGATCCTCATGGTGAGTTAGTAAGTATTCAAGGTGTGTGTCTGGGTTGTTACAACAAACAATGTAGCTGAATATAGTGTTGTAATTTGAATTATTAGCCGAGGCGATTTAACCTTGGAATCCGCTCATTGGTTGTAAACCTAGATTCACAGCTTTGTAGTCCACCAGCTCAACGGACGATATTCCGTCAGAGATCATCGCATCTTAAGTTGTATTTACATGTGTTAAGTTATTGGAAAGAGATTTTGATTACATTACTTATCAACACATTCCAAGAAGACTTAATGCTGTAACTGATGCATTGGCTAATTATGTATTAGACAGACATTTGCGAAATATTGTAAATTAACAAAACATGAGAAGCATAAGATACAATAAAAACACCCATGTATTATTAATATATTATATATATTATATTATTTATGTGTGGCGCACTAATGCGTTCAAAAAATAAGTGTACATGTCTGAATAAAACCGGTATCCTCAGTACATCCGAGACATATGTCTCTCAAAAAACATCAGTGGAAAATAAAACCTAGGAATCTACTATGGTAGGTTATGCTCTCTATAGCATGCCACCGCTCGTGCCACCTACCTCAAAAGGCAGTGGATTCTAGGTTCTACACCCACTATATGGATTTGTGCAGCTATGGGGACCTCCTCGATCCCCTGATAATCCGGGACTCCTACCAGTAAGCCCTCAAGGTTATGCACCACAGCCTCCGCCATGTCGCCTACTAGAGGAGCTAAGACCAAGATCGCGGTGCCCTGCCCATCTCTCCGTGCCTCCGGGGCCAGGCCAAGGGGTCTCACAGGTCCCACATCTGCACATCATAGAATTTATTAGGACATGTACATGAAAAAATTCAAAAACATTATAAAAGATAAAAAATCAAAAAAGATCAAGTGTTTTACCTCCATCATCCCACTGCTCTCCCGCAGGCAGTGGTAGGTCGGGATCACCACGAAAGTCGATACCGGCGTATGGCCAGTCCTCAATGAAGATAACCTGGTGATCTAGCCACTCTCGGAAGAAAACGCCCCACGACATTGAGCGACCGCCACCTCCATGTGGCATGAATCGGGCCCATTTGGTGGTCCTCGTCTCTCGTGGACTGTTAGGCGGATCCACCACCATGGTCTGCAGTTGAAGGGCTGGCACCCGCTCAAACATAAGCGGGAGTAGGAGCGATCTGTAGCCAAACTGCTTTCGACTCTCCACGTCGACAGTTACTCAATTGCCTCTTCATGCTGTTTGTCACAGCTGCCGCCCAGTTGAAAACCGTGGGCTCTAAGCACTCGAGAGCTAGCAATAGGTTGGCCTTTGAGGCCTCATGGTTGGCCAGACTGCCTGCTACCTATGTCACTAGAAAGAGTATAGTGCGAAGGACTATGTCACCAGCACCCACTGATGGAATGCTTGCTTTCCCGCTCCGTGTCTTCTGCGCCTGTGGGCACACTCAGGCCATGAGTTGGTCAAGCGTCTCGCCGCTAGGTCGCTTCCCCTCTAGGATGGGCATCACACCTCGGTGAGACAATCCAGTCAAAAAATAGATATCTGAGGAATCGAACTCGATGTCACGACCTCGGATTGTAAATTTCCCATCCACTGGGTTCCAAGCTCTGATCAAGAGCTCTAGCAGGTCTGGCTGTGCTCTCAAGCGAGGAGTAAGAAAGAATTTTAGCAAACCGCATGCCCGCATTGCATTTTGGCATCCGGCATCAGCAGAAGCGGCCATATCTTCATTGTCGTGGGCACTCTCTTGCCACAAAAAGGCCATTGTGTCCTGCATGATCACCAAAAAGCATTAGGTTGCCAGTCATTGAGAATTATCCATTGAAATTCTTAGAAAACTAATCTTCACGGCGCCAGCGCGACTTGTTACACTGAATTTTGTCACCCTGACTATTTGCAGTATGTGGCCTCATCAATAGCCACATTGTCCTCTTTGTCAAGCCCCATACCTCTGCTCTTCATGTCAAAACCTCAAAGAGAGAGAAAGTCACTTAAAAACATGTTTATCTCTGGGTACGCAGGGTCTCTCTACCTTTCCTGCGTGTACGCACTCCATATACATTAGACCTGCGTAGTAATACGCTCTGTATACTAAAGCT
>APFE030971003.1:4729-16634 GCA_000404065.3 Pinus taeda | reverse complement strand
AGTATAATAGTGTTACAAAATAGTAAAACATAAAACATAAAACAAACAAACAATATAGTAATAACATGAATTAAATAATAATAATGATAATTATAATAGCGTTACGAAATAATGTTACAAAATAGTAAAACGTAAAACATAAAACAAACAGAAAATATAGTAATAACACGAATTAATAATTATAATGATTATTATGATAGTGTTACAAAATAGTAAAACAAAAAACATAAAACAAAAAAACAATATAGTAAGAACATGAATTAAAATTATTAATATAATAATAACATGAATTAAATAATTATAATGATTAGTATAACAATGTTACAAAATAGTGTTACAATATAGTAATAACATAAAACAGACAAACAGACAAACAATATAGTAACAACATGAACTAAATAAAGATAATGATTAGTATAGTAGTGTTACAAAATACTTAAACATAAAACATAAGACAAACAAACAATATAGTAATAACATGAATTAAATAATGATAGTGATTAGTATAATAGTGTTACAAAATAGTAAAACATAAAACAAACAAAAAATATAGTAATAACATGAATTACATAATGAAAATGATTAGTATATTAGTGTTACAAATTAGTAGAACATAAAACATAAAACCAACAAACATTATTATAACAACATGAGTTAAAATTATTAATATAGTAATAACATGAATTAAATAATGATAACGATTAGTATAATAGTGTTACAATATAGTAAACATAAAACACAAAACAAACAAACAATATAGTAATAACATGAATTAAAATTATTAATACATTAATAACATGAATTAAATAATGATAATGATTTCTATAATAGTGTTACAAAATAATGCTACAAAATACTAAAACATAAAACATAAAACAAACAAACAATATAGCAATAACATGAATTAAAATGATTAATATAGTAACAACATGAATTAAATAATGATAATGATTAGTATAATAGTGTTACAATATAGTAAAACATAAAACAGACAAATAATATAGTAATAACATGAATTAAATAAATATAATGTTTAGTATAGTAGTGTTACAAAATAGTAAAACATAAAACATAAAATAATCAAACAACTTAGTAATAACATGAATTAAATAATGATAATGATTAGTATAATAGTGTTACAATATAGTAAAGCATAAAACATAAAATAAACAAACAATATAGTTATAACTTCAATTAAAATTATTAATACAGTAATGACATCAATTAAATAATGATAATGATTAGTATAGTAGTGTTACGAAATAATAAAACATAAAACATAAAACAAACAAACAATATATTAATAACAGGAATTAAATAATTATAATAATTAGTATAATAGTCTTACAAAATAGTAAAAAATAAAACATAATAGTGTTACAAAATAGTGTTACAATATAGTAAAACATAAAACAATAATAGTGTTACAAAATAGTAAAACATAATAGTACAACATAAAAACTAAAAAAAAACAAACAATACAGCCATAAAATTATTAATATAGTAATAAGATGAATTAAAATTATTAATATAGTAGTAACATGAATTAAATAAGATAAAGATTAGTATAATAGTGTTACAAAATAGTAAAACATAAAACATAAAACAAACAAACTGTATAGTAATAATAAGAATTAAAATTATTAATATAGTAATAACAATTATTAAATAATGATAATGATTAGTATAATAGTGTTACAAAATAGTAAAACATAAAACATAAAACAAACAAACAATATAGTAATAACATGAATTAAGTAATGACAATGATTAGTATAATAGTGATACAAAGTAGTAAAACATAAAACATAAAACAAATAAACAATATAGTAATTGTTGGAGTTAATGCTTACATTCCATATTTGAGAAATTCGTTTGTGATGGTTGAGAAATTCTCTCAACCACTCTCTCTAAATTAGGAATAAGTTGGATCTCAAAAACTCTATTTAATAGAGTGATTTGAATGTAATCTGTGTGTGAGTGTATTTTCACATACACCATTTGTGCATAATATATGATTAAGTTTCTGTGATTGTGTTATTTTATCTGTTTTTATCATGGTATCAGAGCTGCAAAGATCTGAACCTGTGCTATGAGGAGGTCCAAGCTCAGGACTGTTGCAACCTGAGTAGTCTGTAAGAAATAAATGCTTCAACTGTTTCGGTCTTCTGCGCGGCCATAACTCCTCTCTTCATCATAAAATGGTAGCTGGACATTAGCCAGGGGCCTTGGCAGCGTCGTGGAAGAAGAAATATTTTCTGCTATGGAGACAATTCACTTAAGGCATTAGTTGTGTTCGCCACAGTCGATATCTATGTTCAAGCAAAGAATTCATGGTCAATTTCAGAGACCATAGCTGCGGCACATAGTTATTGAACATGGATACTCTCGCACCTGTGAAATTCGATGAAGCTAATTTAGATCCGCTTGTAATTTGCACTTTTCGGTGATAATTCAGGGCTGGTTCATTTTGGATGGACGTTGTAGAAGCCAACAACTGGTTAAAAAGCTCTGGTTGTTGCTGAGATCTTATATAATCTGAATACTAATACAGTTTGAGAAAATTTCTAAGCTCTATTGCTCAAATTGTAGTTGATGGCTTCGTTAATGCTGGTTGAATGCTTTGTCAAAATTTTGCCCATTCCTCATTTTTTTCAAATGAAAGTACAATGTTAAGAAGCGCCTCCTTTGGATTTGTGATCGCTTCTGTTTCTAAGGGTCCTCGACTTGGGACTTTAAATCAGACAGTCTTGTGACAGAAAAACTCAACGGCAGACCCTGCTCTCGAGTATCCCGAAATCCATGCTTTGTTATTCGAGCTATGACGGTGAAATCGGCCCAATCTTTCTGTGCGCACTGCTCGCTTCTTTCTTTTACGATTTTGGTGATGCTCAAGCTCGGCCTCCAATGGAACCGCTCCTCGTGGTTTATATTTCTGCCTCTATGGATTTTTCATATCATTTTGGCTCGAGGACGATTCCCTTTGCGTGCTCATGTACCACCTCATGATCGACATTGGGCACCTTGTCATACTGTTATTGATGTCCCACTTCTCATTGCATTTGAATTGCTGCTTTGCACATATCTTGATAGCCGATATGGGTATGACATACCGGTGGTGAATTTGAAGGTTGTGTGTGATTTTAGTTGTTTTTATGTGTGTGTACCACCTCTACTGTTTGAAACTATTGTCCTTGTCGATAATTGTAGGATGTGTAGGGCTTTGATGCCAAGTGATGATGAAAACATGACTGATGAAGCCATTTGGGACACACTTCCTCATTTTTGGGTAGCTATTTCTATGGTGTTCTTCATTGCAGCTATTATTCACCCTTTTGAAATAACCAGCAGTTCAACTATGTGTCTGATGCCAGTACTTAAAGTTCAAGTAGTAGTAAGGCTCAATATGGATGGTTTTCCAGATAGTATGGCAGTTTTGGATCTAGGGAAGGATCCCTCATTAGTGGTAGACGTGGAAGTGGTTTCCTAATGAGGTTATGCGACAGATTGGGATGCTGTCCAGTAATTGACTTCGGGAGGTCCTTGATTCGGGAGTTGAGAAAGAGAACTCGGGAATCCAACTTGCCAACTACACCTTTCCGAGGGTTACGAGGCAACTTGATGGAGCATCTACTGATAAGCTTGATTATTTTGTTATTTTCATGTAATGTAATCATTAATGGGTGATGTTGGAGTTAATGCTTACATTCCATATTTGAGAAATTGGTTTGTGATGGTTGAGAAATTCTCTCAACCACTCTCTCTAAATTAGGAATAAGTTGGATCTCAAAAACTCTATTTAATAGAGTGATCTGAATGTAATCTGTGTGTGAGTGTATTTGCACATACACCATTTGTGCATAATATATGATTAAGTTTCTGTGATTGTGTTATTTTAGCTGTTTTTATCAGTAATAGCATGAATTAAATAATGATAATGATAATTATAATAGCGTTACAAAGTTCAGTTACAAAATAGTAAAACATAAAACATAAAACAAACAAACAATATAGTAATAACACGAATTGATAATTATAATGATTAGTGTGATAGTGTTACAAAATAGGAAAACATAAACCGTAAAACAAACAAACAATATAGTAATAACATGAATTAAATAATGATAATGATTAGTATAATAGTGTTACCAAATAGTAAGGAATAAAACATAAAACAAACAAACAATAAAGTAATAACATGAATTAAATAATTATAATGATTAGTGTAATAGTGTTAGAATATAGTAAAACATAAAACATAGAACAAACAAACAATATAGGTATAACATGAATTAAAATTATTAATACAGTAATAACATGGATTAAATAATGTTAATGATTAGTACAATAATGTTACAAAATAGTAAAAGATAAAACATAAAACAAACAAACAAACAAACAAACAATATGGTAATAACATGAATTAAAATTATTAATATAGTAAGAACGTGAATTAAATAATTATAATGATTATTATGACAGTGTTACAAAATATTGTTACAAAATACTGTTACAATATAGTAAAACATAAAACATAAACAAACAAACAATATAGTAATAACATGAATTAAAATTATTAATGCAGTAATAACAAGAATTAAATAATGTTAATTATTAGTATAATAGTGTTACAATATAGTAAAACATAAAACATAAAAGAAACAAACAATAATAGTAGTAACATGAATTAAAATTATTAATATAGTAAGAACATGAATTAAATAATGATAATGATTAGTATAATAGTGTTACAATATATTGTTACAAAATAATATTACAATATAGTAAAACATAAAACATAAAAGAAACAAACAATAATAGTAGTAACATGAATTAAAATTATTAATATAGTAAGAACATGAATTAAATAATGATAATGATTAGTATAATAGTGTTACAATATAGTAAAATGGAAAGCATAAAACAAACAAACAAACAATATAGTGATGATGATAGCGGTTAACATCCGCTAAGACCAAAGATTGGTCTATCATACCTAAAGAAATAAATTATTTATTTCGATTTAAGATTTCATTCTTATGCTCAAAGAGTTTGGAGAGAAGCCTCCCGAGCTCACTATAATTTTAACATTGTAAAAGGCTAGGAATGTCAGTATTGTAACAAAGATTCTGAAACTAGGATCTAATGTGGTTGTACGTGGGGCACTCTAAGAGGAAGTGGTTTTCATCCTCGATGTTCCTATTCTCACATATATGGCAGATCCTTTCCATCCATTGAATTTTAGGAACTGCCCAATGACATGTTTCACTATGCAGCTCATGAGAATTCATTCTAATCTTTCCTATATTAATTTTCTTCTTTGAGCTTGTTAAAATAGAGAGTTATTTTTTATCTTCTAGGGTGGGGTTAATGACCTTCTTATAAAAACTTAATTTTATTTTACCCACTAAATCTTTCTCACACCACTTTTTTCTTTGAACTTAGATGTAAAAATATCTTTAATGTTATTCATGTTTTCTAATGCATCATTCTCGTTGATCTCCCAATAGTTTAACAAGGCCCTTGTGTCTTTATGCCACCCTCAATTACGCCTTAGGTGGTTTTTTCCAGAATTTAAAGCTACCATAGGAAGTCTATGATCATCTATGTTATTGAGTTTGTGTTTGTACAATAGAAACCTAATCATATCTAGGCTCTCAATAGGGGAAAGACCTACTTCTATAAGGAGAATAGGATAGTGTTGGGTCCCTATAATACTAGTGATTACCCCATTACTATTATAGTTGTATCCCTTATTAATATCGTTGTGCCTGTGTTGTCCCCATATTGTTATTATTGTGCCCCATAGAATCCTTCTATTGTTATTTTTGTGGCTTTATATTATTATTGTTAGGTTGGATGGGTTATATTGTGACTCCTTAGACTCCTATATATAGAAAGGAGGTTTCTTCATTTGAATCCATCGAAGAATTGTTCATTTATGTAATGTAAATGAGGTTTCCCCCTCGAAGAGGCTGAATTCTAAGGCATTGATCTATCTTTTATATCTTTTTCTTGAGATAGTTTCATAACATTTGGTATCAGGGATTTGGATTCTACGGCTTCGTTGCTCCAAATAGGTCATCGTGGCATTTTCGCTATAATGTTTTTGTGTGATGTTTCAGAAGCTAAAAAATCCCATTTGAGAAGAGATCACGCCGAATCTCGGGTCTGAATTTTAGAGCTTTTCATGCTATATTTGCTGAGATATGATCTGAGGAATTTGGTCTTTTTGCAGACTCTTGAATTACACTCCAAATAGTTGACCTAGGTAAGATCGTCATAACCTTCTCTCTGATCATCGGAGTGAAATTTTGTAAGAAACTACAGAAAGAGGATGGACTATAGTTTCTTGTATATATTTTTCAGAGCCAAAGGCGAAAACAGTGACTCGTGGCACGTCATACAAGTTCACTCTACTGAACTAATCTATAATCAGGTCACTGTGGGAGATTTCGCATAACACTTCCTTGGAGAATCCAATTTGGATCACACTGGTGGCATTGGAAAGAGGACACATAGGGCTACTGCAGGTCGCAATTTGAGAACTGGATGATCCAAAAATACAAAGATACATCAGAGACAATATCGAGCTCCTACAAAGTGAAAAAACGTGTGTAAATTTTTTTAAATTTTTGCTTAAGTTTGATTTGAAAAATTATTTTAAAGGAATTCAAAGGGCATAGTAGAGCATTATTATCGGTAACTGATGCCCCGAGGAAAGAAAATGCAAACACCTAGTAAGAAACCTAAAAGCTCTAGCATGACTCATGCAGAAGAGGAAGAAATGCTACATGATATAACAAAATTACAAGACCAAGTGCAACAAAGGTCACTCTCACAAAAGATAATAGAAGCAAAGATAAAGGGCGTGGAAGCTAAGATGGATGATTTGAAGATAGATTTGAAGAGTAAAATCGTAGATTTGAAGACAGGTTTGACAAATTTTCTATAAGAAATACTTACTAATGGTGAAAAGGTAGTAAAGGAAACTCATGATGCGAACAAAAGAAATGTTAATTATGGTTTCATACACTCTAATGTGGGATCGAAGACCCACCATTTTCCAAAAATTGATATGAGGAAGTTTGATGGCAATGATCCCACAACATGGATATTATAGATGGAGCAATTTGTCGATCTCAATAATATGCAAAACACACAAAAGGTACATATTGCAACTTTATATTTGGAACCAAATCAGTTTGTATGGTATCAATGGCTTTACTATCGTAAACAAATTATCACTTGGGCAATTTTTACGGTAGAATTGATAGCACATTATGAGGATACAAAAAACAACACCTTTCTTAGCCAATCGATAAGTCTCAAATAAAAGGGCTCAATAATGGAGCACATTGAGGAGTACCAAAAATTGAACATAAGAGCAAAAAATATTCCAGAGGAGTATAGGATTGATGTGTTCATAAGGACTTTATAGGATAATATCCAACATGATGTTCACCTTTGTGAACCTGATTCATTAGTATAAGAGTGTTACAGAATAGTGTTACAAAATAGTGTTACAATATAGTAAAACATAAAACATAAAACAAACAAACAATATAGTAGTAACATGAATTAAAATTATTAATATAGTAATAATATGAATTAAGTAATGATATTGATTAGTATAACAGTGTTACAAAATAGTAAAACAAAAAAACAATATAGTAAGAAAATGACTTAAAATTATTAATATATTAATAACATTAATTATGTAATTATAATGACTAGTATAGAAGTGTTACAATATAGTAAAACATAAAACATAAAATGCACAAACAATATAGTAATAACGTGAATTAAATAAAGATAATGATTAGTACAGTAGTGTTGCAAAATAGTAAAACATAGAACATAAAACGAACAAACAGCATAGTAACAACATGAATTAAAATTATTAATATAGTAATAACCTGAATCAAATAATGATAATGATTAGTGTAATAGGGTTACAAAATAGTAAAACATAAAACAAATAAACAATATAGTAATAAAATTATTAATATACCAATAATATGAATAAAATTAATAATATAGTAATAACATAAATTAAAATTATTAATATAGTAATAACATGAATTATAATTATTAATAGTGTTACAAAATAGTAAAACATAAAACATAAAAAGAAACAAACAATATAGTAATAACAATTATTAAATAATAATAATGATTAGTGTAATAGTGTTAGAAAATAGTAAAAGATAAAACATAAAACAAACCAGCGATATAGTAATAACATGAATTAAAATTATTAATATAGTAATAACAATTATTAAATAACGATGATGATTAGTATAATAGTGTTACGAAATAGTAAAACATAACAGTACAACATAAAAAATAAAATAAAAACAAACAATATAGTACTAAAATTGTTAATATAGTAATAAGATGAATTAAAATGATTAATATAGTAGTAGCATTAATTAAATAATGATAAAGATTAGTATAATAGTGCTAAAAAATAGTAAAACATAAAACATAAAAAGAAACAAACAATATAGTAATAACAATTATTAAATAACAATAATGATTAGTGTAATAGTGTCACAAAATAGTAAAACACAAAACATAAAACAAACAAATGATATAGTAATAACATGAATTAAAATTCGCCCGATCGGGCTAGATGAGCTGGCAAGGAATGAAATGATGAACCGACGGCATAGGGATCAGGCGGCATCAGGTGACGATCATGGCATTATGGCCATAGGCAAGTGGAGCGGCCGGCAGAGTAGTGGAGAGGGTCCGGGGACTGATGGAAGGGACGACAGGTGGGTGAAGGCCTCAGATCATACTGAAGCGATCCTCGGGCTATTCAAATGGCATAAAAAAGTATTGAACACCGCCATTCTGAGGAGTCGGGAGAGCGTAGGGTGGCGAAGAGAACAACGCCGAGCGCAGAAAAATTCTCCTCAAACCAGGCGCTCAGGACGCTACTGCAGATTGAACAGACCCCGGAGGGAAGAGGGTGGAAGTTATAGCAGCGAGCGAAGGGAGATGGAGGCGAAAGGAAGTGGGAGCGTGAGGCAACATAAAACATAAAACAAACAGATAATATAGTAATAACATAGAACATAAAACAAACACATAATATAGTAATAACATGAATTAAAATTTTTAATATAGTAATAGCATGAATTAAAAAATTATAATGACTAGTATAATAGTGTTACAATATAGTAAAACATAAAACAGACAAACAGACAAACAATATAGTAATAACATGAATTAAATAAATATAATGATTAGTGTAGTAGTGTTACAAAATAGTAAAACATAAAACATAAAACAAACAAACAATATAGTAATAACATGAATTAAATAATGCTAATGATTAGTATAATAGTGTTACAAAATATTGTTACAAATAGTAAAACATAAAACATAACACAAACAAATAATATAGTAATAACATGAATTAAATAATGATAATGATTAGTATAATAGTGTTACAAAATATTGTTACAAATAGTAAAACATATAACAAACAAACAATATAGTAATAACATGAATTTAAATTATTAATATAGTAATAAGATGGATTAAATAATGGTAATGATTAGTATAATAGTGTTACAAATTAGTAGGACATAAAACATAAAACCAACAAACATTATAGTAACAAGATGAGTTAAAATTATTAATATAGTAATAACATGAATTAAAATTATTAATACAGTAATAAAATGATTTAAATAATGATAATGATTTGTATAATAGTGTTACAAAATAATGCTACAAAATACCAAAACATAAAACATAAAACATAAAACAAACAAACAATATGGCAATAACATGAATTAAAATTATTAATATAGTAATAACATAAATTTAATAATGATAATTATTATATAATAGTGTTACCAAAAATATAACAATAATAGTAAAAAATAACTTTAAAACAAACAGAACAATATGATAGTTAACATGGAATTAAAATATTTAATATAGTAATAAGATGAATTAAATAATGATAATGATTTATATAATAGTGTTACAAAAATGTAAAACATAAAAAATAAAAAGAAAAAAACAATATAGTAATAACAATTATTAAATAATAATAATGATTAGTGTAATAGTTTTACAAAATAGTAAAACATAAAACATAAAACAAACAAACGATATAGTAATAAGATGAATTAAAATTATTAATGTAGTAATAACAATTATTAAATAATGATAATGACTAGTATAATAGTGTTACAAAATAGTACAACATGAAAAGTAAAAAAAAAACAAATAATACACTAATAAAATTATTAATATAGTAATACGTTCAATAAAAACTATTAATGTACTATTAACATGACTTATATAATGATAATGATTAGTATAACAATGTTACAAAATAGTAAAACATAAAACATAAAACAAACAAACAATATAGTAATAACATGAATTAAATAATTATAATGATTAGCATAATAGTGTTACAAAATAGTGTTACAATATAGTAATACATAAAACAGACAAACAATATAGTAATAACATGAATTTAATAAAGATAATGATTAGAATAGTAGTGTTACAAAAAAGTAGAACATAAAACATAAAACAAACAAACAATATAGTAATAACATCAATTAAGTAATGATAATGTTTAGTGTAATAGAGTTACAAAATATTGTTACAAAATATAAAACATAAAACCTAAAACAAACAAACAATATCGTAGTAACATGAATTAAAATTATTAATATAGTAATAACATGAATTAAGTAATTATAATGATTAGTCTAATAGTCCTACAAAATATTGTTACAAAATAGTAAAACATAAAACATAAAACAAACAATATAGTAGTAGCATGAATTAAAATTATTAATATAGTAATAACATGAATTAAATAATGTTAATTATTACTATAATAGTGTTACAATATAGTAAAACATAAGACAAATAAGCAATATATTAAAAATAGTGTTACAATATAGTGTTACAATATAGTTAAATGGAAAGCATAAAAACAAATAAACAATATAGTGATGATGATAGTGGTTAACATCTGCTGAGACCAAAGATTGGTCTATCGGACCTAAAGAAATAAATTATTTATTTTGATTTAATATTTTATTCTTATGCTCGAAGATCTTGGAGAGAAGCCTCCCGAGCTCACTATAATTTTGACATTGTAAAAGGCTAGGAATGTTAGTATTATAACAAAGATTGTGAAACTAGGATATAATGTGGTTGTATGCGGGGCACTCTAAGAGGAAGTGGTTTTCATCCTCGATGTTCCTATTCTCACATATATGGCAGATCCTTTCCATCCATGGCATTTTAGGAACTGCCCAATGACATGTTTCACTATGGAGCTCATGAGAATTCATTCTAATCTTTGCTATATTAAATTTCTTCTTTGAGCTTGTTAAAATAGAGAGTTATTTTTGATCTTCTAGGGTGGGGTTAATGACCTTCTTATAATAACTTAATTTTCTTTTACCCACTAAATCTTTCTCACACCCCTTTTTTCTTTGAACTTAGAAGTAAAAATATCTTTAATATTATTTATGTTTTTTAATGCATCATTCTCGTTGATCTCACAATATTTTAACAAGGCCCTTGTGTCTTTATCCCACCCCCAATTAAGCCTTAGGTGGTTTTGGCTGGAATTTAAAGCTAGCTTAGGATGTCTATGATTATCTATGTTATTGAGTTTGTGCTTGTACAAAAGAAACCTAATCATAGTTAGGCTCTCAATAGGGGAAAGACCTACTTCTATAAGGAGAATAGGATAGTGTTGGGTCCCTATAATACTAGTGATTACCCCATCACTATTGTAGTTGTATCCCTTATTAATATTGTTGTGCCTGTGTTATCCCCATATTGTTATTACTGTGCCCCATAGAATCCCTCTATTGTTATTTTTGTGGCTTTATATTATTATTGT
>APFE030971000.1:7953-40259 GCA_000404065.3 Pinus taeda | reverse complement strand
ATCCCCATTAATGAGTTAGTTGCTTAAATTTTTGTATAAATAGGAGCGCCTCCTCCATTCCAAAAGGAGGACTCTTGGAGCATGTATCCAACTTATGATGGAATAGAATAAAGCTTCATTTTAAATAAATTTCCATTCTATAGTTCTAGATATAAATTGTCTTAATGTAGTATATGGAATAATTAGTCACTTTGTTCTTAAGAGAATTGAGCTCACTCTAAAAGGATCAAAGAAACATTTTATTTCAAAATAGATCTTATTTCATTTAATTGCCTAGATGTTTGAGGATTTTTTTGTGATTGATGAATGAGTTTTAAATTAAAATCTTATCAGCATATGAGGGGACAATCAAGGGTCTAAGTTAGGCTCTCTCTATTTGATTAGCATGATAATTGAAATTCATTCTTTTGCTTTTAAGTTTAAAGTTATTTCATTTCTTATGCTTATGAATGAATCTTAGTTTAGTTTGGATCAGTATATGAGGGGACAATCAATGGACTATGTTAGTCTCTCTCTCTATTTGAATCTGAACAACAATTAAAATTCATTCTCTTGTCTTTATTTCAAGTTTCTAGTTTTATGTGATCAATTATTTCTTTTCAATCTATAATACTATAGGGAAGGACAACCAGGACCTCCTCAATTAGGAGCCTCTTCCCTTGCATATTATATTGAATCATAAATCATTTAGTTATACATAGAGTTAATTGCCTACTCCTGCGTATATTTTGCTGGCATCATCACAAGCTTACGAGTATCCCTGGTTGATAATTTAATGAAATCAATTTAAGCAATTAAATTGCCCAACAGTATCCATACTAGGAAGTGAAAGCCCAAAATCAACATTTTCTAACAGTCTCCATCTTGTGATTTCTATCTTGGATATATGTAGTATCCCCATGTATTTGACATCATTTGATGGAATTGGATATTTTATAAGACCCATTTGTTCATTCCTAGGCACTTTAAACATTTGTTTAACCCCCTTACTTGCACATTATAGAGTTAATTCATAGTCTTAATGAGTCCTTAAGAATTCAATTTATCCTTTCTTATTATGTGCCTAATATTATTTATTTTGTGAAATATTCTGAGAATATTGGGCAAATTCTGAAGATCTACAAAATGATATAATTTAGGGACTTTCTCCCTACTACAAGATGGAAAAGGATTGGATAATAAACGAATACTATATTATGAAATTATTGAACAAATTCTGAAGATCCTCTAATTGAGAAAATACATGGATGTGTTTTGTGCAACAGGAGAAGCCAAAACTCAACATTTAGTAAAGATTCCTATTGTTGGGGACCAGATCCACTTTTTGAGGGATTTTAAAGGGGAAAGTAGTCCTCCTTTCAAGGAGGTTTTTTCCCCATAAATTTGTATAAGTGTGTTGTGCTATACAACAACCCCCAATTTCATAAAATTTTACTTTCAAAATTATAATATGAAATGGATCCCTTTTAGATTACATTGGTATCAACTTATCATTACTCAAAAGGTCCGGAAACAAACAAAATATTATAAAACCTTTTGAGTTAATATATAATCGGTCTAATAATAAAAAATGAATAATTCTTTATTATTGCGATAAAGCGATCGCAAGATCGCATATCACAATAACAAAGGATGCATAATAAAGGACCCATTGGTTTTCCCCGGTGTGACAAGCGCGAATAACCATCGGCTATCGGGAAAATAAGCAATCATAACAAAAGGCCCCTCTCCTTGCTCCGATGCGATATCGCTATCGGCTATCGGGGAGTGCGATATGAATACAACGAAAAGTCTTCTCCTAAAATCTCCCGATGCAAATTAGCGATATCGCTATCGGTAATCGGGGATTCCACAATAACATAAATGAAACTACTCAAGCTTTCCTTTGATCCCCGATTGCGATAAATCCAAGCGCGACTTTCAAAAAGGATTGATATGGCGTGGGTATATTGTATTAATTATTATTAAAAGCCTTTCTCTTCCCGATAGTGATTCACTTGCACCCAACCGCCAAAAAATCAAATCCACGCTTAAATGGACTATTCGGAAAATAAAGGATATGATGAGCTTTTAAATGATTGACAGGCTTAAACGGCCAATTAATGGAGCAGTTATGCCAAAATCTCTTCAAGAGATTGTATCCGCGGGAGCCTTATGTTAATCCTCCATTATTCATTGATTGGCATAATTGTTTCATACTTGTTTTTCACCATCTATTCTTCACATTACGTTCATTTTATCTCATGTGCAGAGCTTCTCCGCAGTAGCGAATTCAGGACAAATGGGGAAGAAATCTAAGAAATTCGGAAATGCTTCAACCTCTATGGTAACAGGACAACATGCTATCGATTCGGGACCAAGTAAAAAAGGATTAATCTCAGATACCACATGTCTTGGTCTCGGTAATACTACTTGGCAAAGCATCTACAACCTGCTCAAAGCCAAGAACCTCAGCAAACATTGGTACAAGCTACAGCAGGCTCGAACCGGAAATCCGATGCTACTCTAAAGGATTTGGCTAATTCCTACCTACACAGGATAGCGGCTCGAGAGAAAATTCTTCCATATACAGATGTGGTGAGATGGGCCGTTGAAGAAATTCCAATTACGAACGGAACATTCTGCACTATTGATGGGAGAGTATTCGGTTCGTTTCAGCCCAATGATTTGAGACAAATGTACCATTTGCCCGAACTAGAGAAGAAGTATAACAAAGAATTTATGGAAAAGTTCAGAGATGAAAATGAAACTGATTCAGCGCCTATACGGGAATGGAGACAAAACCCAGCGAAACACAAACATGAGTCTTCGGGTACTTACTCCGTCGATTCCTTATGCTCTCCTTATTGTTATGCTGGAGCTATGATGTGTTGAATTTGGGGGTTGCATGACTCCTCAAAATTTTCCATAGAGATGGTACCTTTGATGGAAGCAGCATGCAATAGTGAAATCATGGATTGGGGGAATATATTATCTGATAAGTTAGCAACAGCTATCCTTGAGTTGAAACAAATCCCGTGTTACTGATAGATTTGTCCCTCCATTTTACTTTAGTGCCTACATTTTAGACACCCTCTGTTTTAATTCCGAGTTTCCTATGCTAGGGTGGAGATGGACTCCACAGGACCCCATGCCCATTCATATCTATCACCAGAAGTTGTGGGAAAGCCCATTATAAACACCACCTATATTCAAGTCTGCAATGGATTCATGCTACCTATTTACTATGCAATTTTTAATAAACCTGCCCCTAAGATTTCCTCTCAAGCAGAGATTGACTTGACAGCCTTAGGAACCTGGTTCGAGGAAGAAAAATTTACCTATGTAAGAGTTTTCGGGTGTCAGGCCAGGCCTCATATCCTCCCCTTGTATATACCAGACAAACTATTAGCTCGAGAGATAGCATATCAGCTTACATCCGCATCAGCTACAAAGAGTCTAAGGAATTCAAAGAAGCAAGTCTGGCCTCCTTTTCCTCTAAGGTGTGGCGTCTATACTCTGCATGATTATAAGCATGCAAAGAAAGAGGCGGAAAAGATTAATATACTAAAGCTCGCCACTCTTCCTAACAGACACTTTGATCCGAACAAAGTCATCTATAATGTTCTAGAGCAGGCCAAACTCACTAAATTTGAACATAAAGAAGATGAGTTTGATGACCTGTTCTCCTCGGCCGAGTCGCTATTTCAGGTGCAAGCGATAGCTAAAATGAGATACCACGACGACGGGTTAGTTGAATTTAACAAACTTAGAGAGCAGAGGTTGTAAACTCTGCCTCTAGATTTGTTAGCCACTGCCCCAATGATACAGTCAAGCGAGCCTGAACAGCAACTTACCAACGAACCTCCTGCTACATCAGAAATTTTTGAAGAAGTCCAAAGAAGAGAGCAGGAGGAACTTCGGAGGAAAGAACAGGAAGAAGCATAGAGGAAATAACAGGAAGAAGCACAGAGGAAAGACAGATAGGAAGCACAAAGGAAAGAACAAGGGAGAATATGTGAGGAGGAACAAAGAAGGCAGCAGGAGAAGAGCAGCAAGGATGTGAATGTCGACACTCAGATTGACCCGAGATTGCTCCAGGAATGGCAGCAATTTGATTCAATTATAAGCAATCTTGAGAGCTCAAGGGATGTCGATACATCCAAAGTGGTTGATACACAGGATACAGCATCGAAAGAGGTTCCAAGCGAAGGAACCAACGGTCTACCCCCTACTATAGAATTAGAAATAATTCCCAAGGATCCTTCGGATCAAATCATTTTGCAGGTGGAGGATATTCCTCCATTGGATGTCTTCTATAGCTCAAAACATAGGGTTGTAATAAAGCAACAGCGGAAAAGGAGAAGGATTGATCAACCTTCCCTCTTCCCTGAACAAACAGTAACAACCAATGTAGTTTGGAAGGAAGAATTTGATCCTTCTGATGACCTGACAAAGTTGTCCCAATATGCTGGAGCCTATTCGGCGGCCACCATGGACAAGGCGTCGGAGGTGAGCAATGTGTTAAGAGAAAAGGACCAGGCGATCGCTTCATTACAAACACAGCTATCGGAGGGACAGCAGAAAGCAGAACAACTACAACAGCAATTGTCCATGCAGCAACAGTTAAATAACCAACTGAACAAACAGTGGCATGAAGAGAAACAAAGGGCAGACTTGGGTGCAATTCAGAGACAGAAAGAATTATCGGAGGCATTAGAAAAATTGAATACAATGAATGAACAGATGGTAAAGACAAAAGATGAGCAAATTGCTCAATTATCAGCTCAAATAGAGAAGTTCAAGAGTCTTCCCCAGCCTGCCGATTTCATAGGAGAGGCAATACAGATTAATAAGGCACTGATAACACAAATAAGATTGTTGTGTCATAAAATTGCCCAAGTTGAACCTCTGTGTGACATAACAAAATCTATAATAGATAAATCAGTTGATGCCAAACAGGACTTAGAGAAAGGCAATGAGACCTTAACGGATTTTCTTACTTGGCAGGACACTAATGAGGGACAGGCAGCGAACTTGCCTAAAATCTTAGAATCCCATAAAGAAATTCTATTCATGGAGTGGCAGTCCCAATTGATGAAGGCAGAAAGAGCGGTTTCTAGATGCAAATTATCTATGAACAATTTGATTGAATTGATTAACGATACTCTCTATTTATCTAACATGATCTCTCAATGTACACCAGGTAAATTACTATCGACCAAAACATTGGAGCAATCATGTTACCAAGAGCTAGAAAATAATGGGAGATTGATCACAGGGATTAAAAGTTTAACTTGGGACACCTATTGGTTGTTCCTAGTAAAACCATACAGCCAGAGAGCCACCCTCAAGTGCCTAACGGATGCAATCGGGGGTGTCATTCCCGATATACGCAATGCCACCTATTCTGCTGAAATCAATTCTTGTCTCAGCCGCCCTCAAGAAGTGGAACTAATGCTGGCGATATGCCAACTCAGGTCAAAAGGCAAATAGTCAGAGTGATGAATCATGTTGCCGACTACCAGATTGTTATGGGGAGATATTCAAGATCGAGTTATACCAATTTAGTAGCATTTTAATTTTGTAGTTTGTTAGTTTAATTTAGTATTTATAGACCCTTTCATGTATTTAGAAAGGGTCGTAAGTTTTTGTATATGACTTAAGCCTGAAGTTGCACTATTATACTTCAGGCATATTCTTTTATGAAAACTGGACCAATTATTTCAATTTTGATAACGAAGCTTTTATGTGGATGTGCACTATTGCCTTTATTTAAAAGTATTTCTGAGTCGGAAGAAGGAATTCGAATTGCGATTGACGTTGGGAATGATTTGCAGCTCATGTGGTACTGTTATCTATGTTTGAATTCATTCTTTTTATGTGAATTGTTATTTGATCATTCTTGCTATTATTGAATATATCCATGTGTTTTAACAGCAGTCTTTATACTTTCCACTACTGGATGTTTACAGTTTGCTATTCTTCTAATCATACATGTATCAGTAATATAAAAAGAGAAGTGTAACAATGTTTTAGCAATTACTTCGTTCAACTATTTGAACGAAGCAATTATTATTTAAATGAATGTCTTTGTTTATTTGAATAGTGTCATCTATATGCCTATTGACGAACACATATCATCAAACGTTACACTTAAGAATAGAAGCTTCTCATGATAGAATAGTCATTTGTGTTTTCGCTTATAGATTAAGTCCTCCATTCATTATCACTTATTAGAAAACCAATCACTCATCCACCCCTTTTATTCATTACTGGGAAATTGGTCCCATTATATCGAGTCGGAGCCACCATCCCAAATGGAAAAGGAGCTGTATTAAGGTCCGGACCGGGTGGTTATCCCCCAATGTTGATGCAACGATTTTCGGGGCATCAACATTTTTTGCGCTAGAAGGAGGGCCATCAACTATGAATGGTGAGAAAATCAAAACCGACAGACCATTCTCAAAGTAAATCACCCTCCACCTCACCTCGGACCTCCCGTTTGCACTTTGAAACACCAGTGTCCAAACGAGAAGAAGAGGGATCAACTACCACTGCTCAACCCCATCATACTTCAGAACGTTTAAGTTCGGAGTCCCCTGAAGTTCAGTCTATCATCCAGAAACTTCAAGGCTTTTCCATATCACCTCAGAGATCTGAAGTATCTCAAGGCAATGAGACTTCGCAATTCCATCTTCCTCATCCTCTCACCAGACTTCAAAGCGAAAAACTCAGCATTGAACCAGCTGATTTGCCTTTACCCCAAAGGAAAAAGGCTAAAAAGAACACTGAAGGTTCTGGTAGTGAGACCTTTTCTCCATCATCTTCCATCTCATCATCTCCAGTGCGAAGTCAAACATCCACTTCCCCATTACATATTATTATTCACCAGGGATCACCACCTTCAACATCACAACCTATTCAGTCTTCATTACCACCTCCTCCCCAAGCACCTGGAACACCACCTGTAGTCGTTGGTACTCCCAAGATGGCTCAAAATCCATGGAATAGCCCTGGTGCAGTCACTATGCCTGCACCATTACATCCATTACCTGATTATCCTGAGAAGTGGTTACCAAAGTTTAATCCAGGCGCTGGAACATTAGCTGAGGAACACATAAATAATTTCATGTTGTTAGTTAATCTAAAAGGAGTAACAGAAGAAGATGTTGTAGTTAGGCTTTCCCCTACACGTTACAAGGATCAACTGGGTCTTGGTATTTTTCCTTGCCCTTTGGATCCATTACCAGTTGGAATATCTTTTGGGAGCAGTTTCTTACCAAATATGGCGATGATAGATCCTTGGCCACACTGATTAATGATCTTTCAAATCTAAGGATTGAATCTAGAGAACCAATTAAGGAGTTTAACTCCCGACTCAATAAGCTCTTGAATAAAATCCCCACCGATTCCAAGCCAAGTGAACAAATTAGATGCGAGTGGTACATCACAACCTTACCTTCAAATATAGCCATTTTTGTACATAGGGCTGGGAAACCAACTTTGGCCGAAAGCATGAAAGAAGCCCTCGCTGTGGAAAAACGTATTATCGCTTTGGAAAAGAAAGCTGCTCTGAAAGATAGGAAATCCAAAAGAGTTTCTTTCAAGGATGATTCAAAGAAAAAAATCACCAAAGATCCATACGATATGGAGGGTCTACAAAAGGTCCTCAAAACAATGTCAAATGAAATGGTTGAAATTAAAAAGCAAGTAGCAGAAACTTCAACAAAGAAACCATATAGGAATTTTAAGAAACCTGAGTCAAAACCACCAAATGTTATATCTAATGTAGATTCAGACCCTGAGGAAGAAGAAGATGATGAAACAATTGCACCATCCGATGAATTCAAAGAAGGGGAAGTTGTTGAATGCCATGGAATGTGGGACTTCATATTGCCTAACTCCGACACCGAAACTGAACAAGAAGCTTTTCATGTGACTACTAGGAGCAAAAGTGCCCCTGAACCTGTCCAGGCAAGTTCAAAGAAAAGGAGTGCAGGTACTAATACTACAAAGGAAAAGGTACCCACAAAGAAGCCGGCTGCAACAGTGCCTCAAAACCAACCATTGTCCTCAAATATACCTTCAACATCCAAGACGTTGGTAGTATCGGGTTCAATGGATTACAATATTGTTGATGACATGAAGAAGACTAAGGCAAACATCACCATGTTTGAACTTAGCAAATTAAAACATCAGCAGAAATTGCTTCTTAAGGAACTAAATGCAGTTCTTTCTTCGCCTCTTCCTAGTGCTAAGGCTGCAAATGATTCAGGACAACCACCTTCTCGTAGAGTTGAGGCTACTGATACGATTCTAATTGGAGATAGATGAAATTCCCATAACCCCCCCCCTTTCCTCTTAACCTACGAAATCTACAATCAAAATCTACGCAACTGTTTGATTGACTTAGGGGCATCCTCTAATATAATGCCAGCTTCAGTTTGTTCTAAACTGAACATAGAACCCCAAAAGTATTCAATCCACATTGTGCAATTAGATAGAACCAAAGTCCAGGTCTTAGGGGAGATAAACTCTGTAACTATCAGGTTATCGGCTGATCCACGAGTAGTTCAAAGAATTGATATCTTAATCAATGATATACCTGAGTTTTATGGTTTAATCTTGAGCAGGGATTGGTCTGAGAAGCTCCATGGGTATATTTCTACCGATTGGTCTCATACGTGGCTACCCTATAAGGGAAAGGCAAATCAAATAAAAATCAATCGGGAGAAACACATGACCCATATTGTCACAGAATTCAAACAAGAGAATCAACCAATTGCATTTAACAATAATATTTTGGGGAATTATTCTTCTGAATCATTCTTTGGCAATTATATTGCCCAACCATCTCCTCTCTCAGTAAACAATTTCACATCCCAAATCGAAAATTTTTCACAAACCGATAGATCAATATGAGTTAATGTTGCTGAGAATACTGTAAATAAAATTGTTGATAATTCTTTATTTTGGTCTTTATATTTTGACGATTCTAAATCCAGTGAAGGATCGGGAGCAGGGTGTATTTTAGTCAGCCCTGAGGGAGAAAAAGCATTGCTTTCTTGTAGGTTAGAATTTGAATGCACGAATAATAGGCTGAGTATGAGGCCTTGGTGCAAGGACTATATAAAGCTATTGGCCTGAAAGTTCAATATTTGAAAGTGTTTGGCGATTCCAAGATTGTCATAAAACAAGTTTGAAATACAATCCATTGTCTCTCTAATCACCTCAAGCACTATCAGTCTTTAGTCCAAGAACTTATATCTCATTTTTTAGCATTCAATATTTCACCTATTCCCAGATCCCAGAATGCAGCAGCTGACTTGTTAGCCAATGTTGCTTCTAAACTCCTACCTTCCGAAGATTATAGCCCAGATAGATTTTCAGTAGAGTTGATTTTTAGACCATCGATTCCTGACAACGTCACCAATTGGCGAGTGTTCAATCATGATGAAGACATCTTACATTTCTTGACTTCCGACAAGTACTACAATGATCAGATCATTGATGAAAGCGATCATGATCTTCATATAAAAGAAAAGCATGAGGAAAACTCAATACCAAAACCTGTGGTTAAACTTGAAGATCTCTACGACATTAAAGACAGGTTCAAACAAGTAACCAATTCAAAACTCCAAAGTTCTACCTTAAGATTTGAATTGATAAATCTCGGTACTGAGCAGAACCCTCAAAATATCAATTTAGGACTAGGGCTTTCTATGGAAGAAAGGATAGCATTTATTAGATTATTAAGAAAAAATAAGCATGTCTTCACTTGGAAGTATGATGACTTAAAAACATACGATACATTAATCATCCAGCATACCATTCCAATGCTTTCTGAACAAAAACCAGTCCAACAAAAGTTGAGGAAAATACATCCGAACTTAGAGAGTCAAATAAAATCAGAACTCAATAAACTCTTGAAAGCTAAGATTATTTTTCCTGTTCGGTACTCAAACTGGGTTTCCAATATGGTGCCTGTTAGGAAGAAAAATGGCGACATCAGGATTTGTATAGATTTCAGAAATCTGAACAAGGCGAGCCAAAAAGATAATTTCCCATTACCTACCATGGAGCAGATACTCCATTCAGTAGCAGGTTCTGAGCCAATGTCCTTTTTAGATGGTTTTTCAGGATACAACCAAATGTTGGTCCACCCTGATGATAGACTCAAGACTACTTTCAGAACAAAATGGGGTACTTACGCTTATCAGAAAATGCCTTTCGGACTTATTAACGTAGGAGCTACATTCCAAAGACCAATGGATATAGCCTTCAAAGGATTGATCAACAAAACAGTAGTCGTCTATTTAGATGACATTACTGTATTTTCTAAAAATAGATCCAACCATTTACATGATTTGAATCAAATATTTGAATGTTGTAGAAGGTATGGTATTTCACTCAATCCCAAAAAATCCTTCTTTGCTCTAAATCAAGGAAAGCTCTTGGGCTTTATCGTTTCCAAAGATGGTATTTATATTGATCCTGACAGGATTAAAGAAATTTCTGAAATCCCATTTCCTCATAACAAAAAATCCATGCAGTCATTTTTAGGTCAGATCAACTTTGTCAAAAGATTTGTTCCCGATTTTTCTCACATCATTTTACCATTACAAACCATGATTAATAAAAATTCAGTGTTTAGATGGGGATCTATAGAAAAGGAAGCATTTGATTTAATCAAATAATCAATAATCAATGCCCCCACTTTAAACACTCCTAATTTTTCTATTCATTTCATACTGTACACTATCGTGTTCGATTCATCTTATGCAGCGGTACTCACTCAGATTAATGCTCACAACTTGGAAGCACCGATTTCATTTTTTAGTTCAAATTTTCAGGGTGCAGAACTAAATTACTCCAAAGTTGAAAAACAAGCCTTTGTCGTGTATAAAGCTATCAAACACTACAGACCCTTCCTTTTAAAAGCCCATACAAAAGTTATAGTTCCTTTTTCTGCAGTAAGGCAATTACTGATCCAAAGGGAATTAGGTGAGAAAAGGGCAAATTGGGTTACAACACTTCAAGAGTATGACTTGGAAATCAAGCCAGCAAAGATTGTTAGAGGCCAAGGTTTTTGCAGGTTATTAGCAGGAGCATCCAACATTTCGGAATCAGGTGATATGGAACATATTGAAGAAATCAACTAGATAAGTATTACCAATTCTGAATCTCAATATGCAGATTTAATCTTTTATTTGAAAAATGGATATGCACCTCCTAATATTTCTTATAAAAACAAACCGGCCATTAGATTAAAGGCAAAAAACTTCATAATCATTGATGATGTACTTTTTAGGCAAAATTATGATTCAGTTTTATTAAGATGCCGGGAAAAACCTGAAGCACAAAAGGTTTTGCAGGAGCTACACGATGGACCAGCCGGAGGACATTTTGGAGCTGACACAACAGCTCACAAAATCATTCATGCTAGATATTATTGGCCCACCTTATTCAGAGATACTCACGAATATGTAAGGAAATGTCGAAGTTGTCAAATCTCCAGTGTAAGACAAAGAAAACTAGCTTTCCCTTTGCAACCAATCAACATTGATCATCCTTTTGAACAATGGGGATTAGATATCATTGGGGAAATAACTCCACAGTCCTCCAAACAACATAAGTATATCCTTACTGCTACTGATTACTTTACCAAGTGGGTTGAAGAAATTCTGTTAAAGACAACAAACTCTGAAGGAATTATAGAATTTATAGATCAATTCATCATTACCAGGTTTGGTGTCCCAAATGCTCTTGTTTTTTATAATGCATCTTATTTCTCTGGAAATTCCATGTTTGAGTTCGCTATTAAAAGAGAATTTAAATTGAAATATTCTGCAAATTACTATCCCCAGGGTAATGGTCTAGCAGAGTCTACCAATAGAGATCTACTCAAAATCATTAAGCGAACTATTGAACAAAATCATAAAAACTAGCACAAATCTTTAATATTCGCACTATGGGCTGATAGAATAATGCAGAAGGCCTCCATAGGTACTTCTCCATTCAATCTTGTATATGGGAAAGAAGCAGTACTACCGACCAATCTAGTGCTTCCTTCTCTAGCCCTAGTTCGGTTTATTGAAGAAAGCCCCTCTTCTTCTATCCAACTTAGACATGATCAAATTTTAAAATTAGAAGAGGAAAGAGAAAAGGCCAAAATTACTCATGCTAAACATTAGCAGATAATCAATTCATCATTTGATTCAGCTTCGTCTAGTTCTGAACAATTGTAGGTTGGTGATCTAGTTCTGAAATGGGACAAAGCCCATGAGGATAAAGGTAAACACACCAAGTTCCAAAAGATGTGGCTTGGACCATTTCAAATCAGCGAGAAGATAGGCCATTCAACATTCATATTACAAGATCTATCAGGAAAGAGGGACTCTCTTCCTATTAATGGCCTCATCTTAAAGAAATTCTTCAATTAAGGAGGTAACCCCTTCTCTTTTAGTTTCAGTAGGATTTGTAGTTTTTAGGACCATTAGGAAATAAAGTTGTAAAATAGCTTCTATTGGCCTTTGCTATATTGAAAAGTTGCTCGAAAGAAGTACTTTTAATATTTACTTTTGAAAGTAGAAGCCTTAAACAAAAGGGACAATTTCTAGGAAATTAGGTATATTCACATTCTGAAAATCCCATTTTATTTTTGTGAAATCTTCTCAAGATTTAGAAGTACTGTAAAACATTTTAATGTTTTCAAACTGGCCACAAAAGGGTTATCAATATCAAAACAGAAACTGATTCAATCTTAGCATCTTCAACTCTTACCTTGTCATCCATTCTCTCTTAAGGAGAAAATTGTCCATCCCATTCATCCAAGTTTATGATTACTCAGAGTGTAATTCTAAAATATCTGATATAAAGATAAGGGGTCTTATCACAAGTCTGCTTACCATGATCATTGGGAAATAGTCTAACCGACATTACCAACACTGCATACCAAAATAGGGTAATGGATTATAAGCATAAGACAAGGGGTCTCATCACGAGCCAACTTGTTCGATTAGATTACAACCAGTGAATGGCATTGTCAAACAACTGGCTACCAAACCAGGAAAATGGCTTTTTATCTTACAAAATAATGGAAAAGAAAAGAAATACAAAATATGAAGGCATATTTTGAATTCATTCTTTTAATCATACTCTGAGATTGGAGGGATCATGGACAATCAAATGGTTAAAAGGTATCCCTGTCGAAACTATGAATGTTTGCTGGCAGCAGAGGCTCTACCTATGACAAAGGAGTCAATCAAAAAAGGCTAAGTTGGAAAGGGGTTTTGTTTTATCATTATCAACTAATAGAGGCCAATTTAAAACTTAGAATGTATTTAATTTTAACAAGAGAAGAAATTAGCAAAAAACAGCTTTTATTATATTCAGAATGTATGTATACTTAGTTATATTGGAATTTTCCTTTTTGATAAGATGTCTATCTAAAGAAAGTTCAAATATTCCAATATTTCTCATAGATAACTGTTTCTCCCAGTGAATCGCCAATTTTTGTACTATACAACAACCCCCCATTTCATAAAATTTTACTTTAGAAAACTATAATATGAAATGGGTCCCTTTTAGATTAAATTGGTATTAAATTATCATTCCTCTAAAGGTCCGGAAACAAACGAAACATTATAAAACCCTTTGAGTTAATAAATAATTGGTCTTATAATAAAAATTAATAATTCTTTATTATTGTGATAAAGCGATCGCAAGATCGCATATCGCAATAACAAAGGATGCATAACAAAGACCCATTGGTTCTCCCCGATGCGACAAGTGCGAATAACCATCGGCTATCGGGAAAATAAACAATCACAACAAAAGGCCCCTCTCCTTGCTCCGATGTGATATCACTATCGGAAATTGGGGAATGCGATATGAATACAACGAAATGTCTTCTCCTTAAAGCTCCCGATGCGAGTTAAGCGATATCGCTATCAACGATCAGGGATCGGGGATTCCACAATAACTTAAATAAAACTGCTCAAGGTTTCCTCCGATCGCCGATTGCGATAAAGCCAAGCGCGACTTTCAAAAAGGATTGATATGGCTTCGGCATATTGTATTAATTACTATTAAAAGCCTTTCTCTTCCCAATAGTGATCCACTTACGCCCAACCGCCAAAAAATCAAATCCATGCTTAAATAGACTATTTGGGAAATAAAGGATATGATGAGCATTTAAATTATTGACAGGTTTAAACGGCCAATTAATGGAGCAGCTATGCCTAAATCCCTTCAGAGATTTTATCCGCGGGAGCCTTATGTTAATCTTCCATTATTCATTGATTGGCATAATTCTTCCATACTTGGTTTTCGCCATCTATTCTCCGCATTACGTTCATTTTATCTCTTGTGCAGAGCTTCTCCGCAGTAGCGAATTCAGACCAAATGGGGACGAAATCTAAGAAATTTGGAACAACTTCAGCTTCTGTGGTAACAGGACAACATGTTGCCGATCCGGGACCAAGAAAAAAAGGATTAATCTCAGATACCACATGTCTTGGTCTCGATAATACTTCTTCGCAGAGCATTTACAACCTAGTTGAAGCTGAGGAACCTCAGCAAACATCGGTACAAGCTACAGCAGGCTCGAGCCGGAAATTTGATGCTACTCTAAAAGATTTGGCTGATTCCTACCTGCACAGGATAGCGACTCGGGAGAAAATTCTTCCATATACAGATGTGGTGAGATGGGCCGTTGAAGAAATTCCAATTACGAACAGAACATTCTACACTATTGATGGGAGAGTATTCGGTTCGTTTCAGCCCAATGATTTGAGACAAATGTACCATTTGCCCGAACCAGAGAAGAAGTATAATAAAGCATTCCTGGAGAAGTTTAGAGATGAAAATGAAACTGAGTCAGCGTCTATATGGGAATGGAGACAGAACTCGGCGAAACACAAACATGAGTCTTCGGGTAAGTACTCCGTCGATTCCTTATGTTCTCCTTATTGTTATGCTGGAGCTATGATGTGTCGAATGTGGGGGTTGCATGACTCCTCAAAATTTTCCATAGAGATGGTACCTTTGATGGAAGCAGCATGTAATAGTGAAATCATGGATTGGGGGAATATATTATCGGATAAGTTAGCAACAGCTATTCTTGACTTCAGAAACAAATCCTGTGTTACTGATAGAGTCATCCCTCCATTTTACTTTAATGCCTACATTTTAGACACCCTCTATTTTAATTCTGAGTTTCCTATGCTAGGGTGGAGATGGACTCCACAAGACCCCATGCCCATTCCTATCTATCACCAGAAGTTTTGGAAAGCCCATTATAAACACCACCTATATCAAGTCTGCAATGGATTCATGCTACCTATTTACTATGCAATTTTTGATAGACCTGCTCCTAAGATTTCCTCTCAAGCAGAGATTGACTTGACAACCTTAGGAACCTGGTTCGGAGAAGAAAAATTCACTTATGTAAGAGTTTTCGGCAGTCAGGCCAGGCCTCATATCCTCCCCTTGTATATATCAAACAAACTATTAGCTCTAGAGATAGCATATCAGCTTACATCCGCATCGGCTACAAAGACTCTCAGGAATTCAAAGAAGCAAGTCTGGCCTCCTTTTCCTCTAAGGTGTGGCATCTATACTCTGCACGATTATAAACATGCAGAGAAATAGGCAGAAAAGATTAATATACTAAATCTCACCACTCTGCCTAACAGACGCTTTGATCCAAAAAAAGTTGTCTATAATGTTCTAGACCAGGCCAAACTCACTAAATTTGAACATAAGGAAGATGAGTGTGATGACCTGTTCTCCTCGGTCGAGTCGATATTTCAGGTGCAAGCGATAGCTAAAATGATATACCATGACGACGGGCTAGTTGAATTTAACAAACTTAGAGAGCAGAGGTTGCAAACTTTGCCTCTAGATTTGTTTGCCACTGCCCCGATGACACAATCAAGCGAGCTTGAACAATAGCTTACCAACGAACCTCCTGCTACATCAGAAATTTTCGAGCAAGTACAAAGAAGAGAGCAGGAGGAACTTCGGAGGTTAGAACAAGAAGAAGCAAAGAGGAAAGAACAAGAGGAAACACAGAGGAAAGACAGAGAGGAAGCACAAAAGAAAGAACAGGAGAGAATACGTGAGGAGGAACAGAAAAGGCAGCAGGAGCAGAGCAGCAAGGAGGTGAATGTCGACACTCAGATTGACCCAAGATTTCTCCAGTAATGGCAGCAATTTGATTCAATTATAAGCAATCTTGAGAGCTCAAGGGATGTCGATACATCCAAAGCAGCCGATACACAGGATACAGCATCAAAAGAGGTTCCAAGTGAAGGAACCAGCGGTCTACCCCCGACTACAGAATTAGAAATAATTCCCAAGGATCCTTCGGATCAAATCATTTTGCAGGTGGAGGATATTCCTCCATTGGATGTCTTCTATAGCCCAAAACACAGGGCTGTAATAAAGTGACAGCGGAAAAGGAGAAGGATTGATCAACCTTCCCTGTTCCCTGAACAAACAGTAACAGCCAATGTAGTGTGGAAGGAAGAATTCGACCCCTCCGATGACCTGACAAAGTTGTCCCAATATGTTGGTGCCTATTCGACAGCCACCATGGATAAGGCATCGAAGGTGAGAAATTTGTTGAAAGAAAAAGGATCATGCGATCGCTTCACTACAAACACAGGTATCGGAGGCATAGTAGAAAGCAGAACAACTACAACAGCAACTGACCACGCAACAACAGTTAAATAACCAACTGAACAAACAATTACATGAAGAGAAACAGAGGGCAGATTCGGGAGCGATTCAGAGGCAGAAAGAATTATCGGAGGCATTAGCAAAATTGAAGGCAATGAATGAACATATGGTAAAGACAAAAGATGAGCAAATTGCTCAATTATCAGCTCAAGTAGAGAAGTTCAAGAGTCTTCCCCAACCTGCCGATTTCAGAGTAGAGGCAATACAGATTAATAAGGCACTGATAACACAAATAAGATTGTTGTGTCATAAAATTACCCAAGTTGAACCTCTGTGCGACATAACAACATCTATAATAGATAAATCAGTTGATGCCAGGCAGGACTTAGAGCAAGCCGATGAGACTTTAACGGATTTTCTTACTTGGCAGGACACTAATGAGGGACAGGCAGCGAACTTGCCTAAAATCTTAGAATCCCATAAAGAAATTCTATTCATGGAGTGGCAGTCTCAATTGATGAAAGCAAAGAGAGCAGTTTCTAGATGCAAATTGTCTACAAACAATTTGATTGACTTGATTAACAATACTGTCTATTTATCTAACATGATCTCTCAATGTATACCAAGTAAATTATTATCAGCCAAGACATTGGAGCAATCATGTTACCAAGAGCTAGAAATGAATGGGAGATTGATCACGGGAATTAAAAGTTTAACTTGGGACACCTATTGGTTGTTCCTAGTAAAACCATACAACCAGAGAGCCGCCCTCAAATGCCTAACGGATGCAACCGGGTGTATCATTCCCAATACACACGATGCCACCTATGCTGCTCAAATCAATTCTCGTCCCAGCGGCCCTCAAGAAGTGGAACCGATACTAGCGATATGCCAACTCAGGTCAAAAGGCAAACAGCCAGAGTGATGAATCATGCTGCCGACTATCAGATTGTTGTGGGAGGGAGATATTCAAGATCAAGTTATACCAATTTAGTTGCATTCTAATTTTGTAGTTTGTTAGTTTAATTTAGTATTTATAGACCCTTTCATGTATTTAGAAAGGGTCGTAAGTTTTTGTATATGACTTAAGCCTGAAGTTGCACTATTGTACTTCAAGCATATTCTTTTATGAAAACTGGACCAATTATTCCAAATTTTGATAACGAAGCTTTTATGTGGATGTTCACTACTGCCTTTATTTAAAAGTATTTCTGAGTCGGAAGAAGGAATTCAAATTGTGATTGACGTTGGGAATGATTTTCAGCTCATATGGTACTATTATCTATGTATGAATTTATTATTTTTATGTGAAGTGTTGTTTGATCATTCTTGCTATTATGGAATATATGCATGTTTTTTAACAGCAGTCTTTATACTTTCCACAACTGGATGTTTACAGTTTGCTATTCTTCTAATCATACATGTATCAGTAATATAAAAGAGAAGTGTAACAATGTTTTATCAATTACTTTGTTCAACTATTTGAACGAAGCAATTATTATTTAAATGAGTGTCTTTGTTCATTGAATAGTGTCATCTATATGCCTATTGACGAACACAGATCACCAAACATTGCACTTAAGAATAGAAGCTTCCCGGGATAAAATAGTCATTTATGTTTTCGCTTATAGATTAAGTCCTCCATTCATTATCACTTATTAGAAAACCAATCATTCATCCACCCCTTTTTATTCATTACTGGGAACTAGTCCCATTATATCCAGTCGGAGCCACCATCCCAAACGGAAAAGGAGCTATATTAAGGTCCGGACCGGGTGGTTATCCCCCGATGTTGATGCAACGATTTTCGTGGCATCAACAGTTCCCTACATTCTTATATTGATTCTCACCCTCTTTGAGTGCATATTCTCCTCTCATGTCCTCAGTTCTTTATTTTGCATTGCTTGTCTCTCCCTTTCCATCTTGAATTTCCTCTTTCTCGAGCTTACCTAGAACTTCATTGGGGCCTTCCCTTGCCACTTTGGACAAGCCACCAATTATTCTCCCCTTTTAGGATCTCCACATCACTCTCCTTCAATGTCTTCAACTACTTCTTCCAAGATGTACCCATCTCACCTCAACTCCTCTCCCACTTGGTCATTCACCCATGTCACCTTTGACTCATGTGTTATGTTCCCCTATCGCCCTATCTCTACCTTGCTCTTTCATGCAGCAATGCCTCGCGGTAGACCAACAACTAGATGCAAAGGGGGTAGCCGAGGCGCTCCTTTGTATCTGCCCAAATGGATCACCATGTTGCCTCCACCTTCCAGCCTCGTGCTCAAGCTCAAACTCATGATTCCATGGTTCGATATCAAGAAATTATTCCAGAGTTGGTTAGGAAAGAAATTGAACAAGTGGAAGCTAAAGTGCACCATGAGGGACATTTCATTCCAAACCCCCATGTTGATGTTGTTGCTCATCATCAAATCCCTAATATAGGGACATCTACCTCGTCACAATTTTCTTGGTATATGCAAGTGGTCAATGTTTACTAGCACACTAAAATATTTATTGGGCGAGTACTCATTGATCGTGTCAACACTCAACAAGAGAATTCAATCAGATTAGTAGAGTTGGAGGAAAAAATTGACTATTTTGTCTAGGAGATCAGCTAACATCTTCTTTTCCTTGACTGAGGATGGTGACCAACTGCTACAGATGCCCGGATGTTCTAACCACTAGTTGTTATGACTTACTAGTTTTTTGTTTACATCTCTAGCAATACTTTTTGTTTTTCCATATTGCACCATGTAATATTTTGGTACAACCAATCTATTTATATAAGATTCTCTAGTTAGACTAGGTCTCAACAACCTCAAAATTATGAACTTATGCTACTCGTTGTTTCCCTCTAGAAGACCAACAATGTTGGTCTCTATAATCCTCTTTTAATTTAATGCAAAGTACTTAACTTCAAAAAAATAAAATTAACTCAACTAGTTGTTACTAGTGTTACTAATGTTATTAGATATATAATAAGTTCCATATTAACAAATACCTAAATTTTGAATTCTGTTAATTGAAATACACTAATTTACATTAATAAATTTATTAAAAAAACATACACAATTTTTTTGCCCTGGAAAAATCGTAATCTTTCATTAAACTTGAAAAAATACATATTGTAGATGCATGATGCATATGCTATGTGTCTGTCAGCCTCTAAGGGCTCGGTAGAAGATCAAAAATGTCAGCAAAAATACCAGAAACATCACGCAGAATGTTCATTCAGTGCTTCTATTTTATGTACATATTGCCGCAGGGCCATATATATATATTTTCTGTCCAATATAAACAAAAAACTATACAAAATTTCAAAAAATATCAGATATTCAGTTCATGGGCTATCCGCCCTGTAGTAATGTGGGTCTATGTATGGTCGTTGGTAGTATTGGAATGCATTTGACCCACGATGTTCCCGGATCAACCACTCTCCTCGGGGAAGTGTCGTGGCCGCCTTGGATAGTTCATCAGCGCTGCTATTATGTGCCCTGTAGATATGATTGCAAGTAATATCATTAAATGGGCCTTAAAAATCTTTATTTCATCCAAAATATTACTGAGTGTGTGAGTGTGGTAAGCAGTAATATTATTGAACCAGTCTATAATGATCTTTGAATCTCCATATATATTAATGCCCATGTAGTTGTGTCCCAATGAAAAATGCATGAGATGTCGAAGAGTGATGATTTCTGCAAAATTGTTTGAGCCAATCCCCAAACCCATCTGGACTTTATAGTAATGTTGTTCACTAATGAATAGGATGAAACCACCTCCACATCCCTGCTATTGGGCTGCACCATCAAAATATGCCCAAGGGGTGTCTTTATTGATATGCAGAGGGTTGTGAGGCCTTCGGGTTCGAGGTTGGGGAGGCTCAGGAATTTCGTTATAAGCCGAAATAATCATGGCAGTTGTATGCGGCCAACTCACAGGTTTGCTATCAAAGATGTTTTGGTTCCGTGCCAACCAGAGATACCAATTGATGATTAAAGGGAGGCTATGTATTTTTTATCCTTTATGCCAGTGATACCAACTTTCCCAAGCTCTGTTTAAGTCATTGCCTTCCCATGAGCCCGTGAAGTGAATAGAAGTGGAAATGTTTTGCCACAAGTCCATCAGAGTTGTACACTTTAGAAAAAGGTGTGTAGTTGATTCAGCTACATTTTTACATAGTGTACACTAGGTAGGCCCATGGATAGCTCGATGCATGAGATTTTCACCAGAGGGGACTTTGTCTTTTAATATGCACCAAAAGAATAGTTTGATCCGAGGAGGTGCTGTGAGTTTCCAAATTGCCTTCCACCAGAATGTAATCAAATTTGGGACTTTGTGTGAAATCAGCGCTAGATAGCCCAACTTTGGAGTGTAATACCTGATGTCAGATTGATGCTAAATGAGTTCATCCGGTCCCTCTTTGATCCTAATGTGTGATTCAGAAAGAGCAGTAATATAATCATTCCATTCTTAGTGCCAGCATTGAGGTAGATTAATCTGTTGTGCAGATTTCCATTGTTGTGCAAATACGGTAGAGTTGTGAGGATCCACAGTGTTAGCTAGGACCTTGATCTCATGAGAGTGTAGATGTTGAATGAGGTTCCTGGATAGCAGATGTCTGCCACCGCTACCATTCCATGGATCTAATCCAATGCGAGCCAAAGAACCATCGTTTATTCTCCAAACCAGATTTTCCCTGATGAGAGGCAGTGAATGAAGAAGTGCTTTCCAGACAGATGAAATGCCAGTTTTGGGCCAATTAGGGAGCCGAATCCATTCCATGATATTCAGAGGCCAAATGTATTTGTGATATGATATGCTTGTCCAAAGGTTCTGTCTCATGAGCAATGTCCACCCCATTTTTGCAACTAGAGCTTGTGCAAATAAAGGAAGGTCTTTTAGGCCCCAACCTCCCCATTTTTTGGGCAACGCAATCTTGTTCCAACCCACCCAAGCAAATATCTGCTTGTCCTGGTTTCCATTCCTTAAATATCTGCTACAAATTTGATGTAGCCTAGCCAAGATGCTTCTAGGAATCTAAGCGAGAGCCATCCAGTAGACAGGCGTAGCCTCAAGTATAGATTTTACCAAAACAAGTCTACCGGCTTTGGAAAAATATCGGTGACTCCATAAGTTAAGCCTTTTCTCCAGTTTTGTGACAAGCCAAATCCAATCAGCTATTTTCTGGCTGACAGGCTTGATCTAGAACCCCAGGTATTTTAGGCCTCGATCTAGAGGATTGATATTGTATGGAAACAAACGGTGAGCATATTGAGAGTCATGGATGGTGGTTCATGTGAAGGTGATGGTAGATTTTGTGTGGTTTGCTAACATCCCAGTAGCAGATGAGAAAAGGGACAGGATCTTTGAGAAGCAGTGGGAATCCCTGATACTACCATCAAGAAAAATAATGACATCATCCACAAATAGTAGATGGGTGAGAAAACAGTCATCAGATATCTTGAGACCACAAAGATCACCATCGCTCTTAGCTGATGCAATAAATCGACTGAGACCATCCATGACAATCAAAAATAGAAGAGTGGATAGGGGACAACCCTGTATGAGACCTCTTTCAGAGTGGAAAAAATGAGATGCAGACCCATTGATAAGTACACTGAAAGTAGGAGTTGTGATACAAGCCATGATCCAGGTGATAAAATTGTGGGGGAAGCCCAAATGGATAAGGAGCATCTTAATGTATAGCCAACTGACACTGTCAAAATCCTTTGCCAAATCGATCTTTAAGGTGATGGCCTTTTGGTGTCTGGTCCAGATAGTATGCACGGCTTCCTGGGCCAGGCCAATAGCTTCATGAATCTGACGGTGTTCAAGAAAGGCAAATTGTTGAGGGGCGATGTGACGAGACAGGATAGGGCGGAGGCGATTGGCAATGATCTTATAGAGACAATTACACAGAGAAATGGGCCTGTAATCATTGAAAGAGGATGGGGAGTCCGATTTAGGAATAAGAGTGATAAAGGTCGAGTTGATGGCATTATACAAAGACCCAGATATTCTGCATTCCTCCACTACCCTCAGCGAGTCGTGGCTGAGAAGCTCATAGAAAGCGAGGTAGAATTCGATGGTCCAACCATCCAAACCCGGACTTTTATCCTTTTTGAACCATTTGAATGTACCCTCAAGCTCCCCAGGAGTCACAGGGTCAAAAAGTGCCTTGGCTTCATCCTCGTTTACAAATCTGGGGAAGTGTCCAGCTACATTGATAATATCAGCAATATTCAAACCCGGAGGATTTTTGTAGAGGTTCCTGAAATGAGTGGAGCCTAGGTGGGAGAGTTTGTTAAAAGTATCAACCACTCCTCCATCAGGTGTCAGAATGTTCCAGATAGTGTTAGTGACCTTTCTGCCTTTAGCATAGTTATGGAAAAACCGAGTGTTGTCATCCCCTGCTTTTAACCATATAGCTCTGCTTCGAAGACGTATAGACTCCTCTCGGTCTTTTAGTATCTGAGACTTCTAGTTTTCAAGCTCCACTAGGTGAGATTTATCTTCAGCAGTGATAAACCCCAAACCTCACTCATCCAATAGGGAGTAGAGTTCTGATTCTATGTGCAAAAGAGCCGAATTCTCCCTCTAATGTTTTTCTCTGGCCCAATTGATGGAGAGGTGCTTAAGCTGGGATAGACTGGAGAAAAAAACTTTTTCCCAAGAGTCTGATCTATCGATCAGATTTGCAGCCCAAAATTCCATGACCATACGAATATAAGAAGGGTCTTGAAGCCAGACATGATTAAACTTGAAAGGGGCTTTTCGCTTGTGGTGAGGTCCCAAGATCTCCAGGTATACAAGGGAGTGATCCGATATGCCTCTAGCACCTACCCATTGTTTGTAGTGGTGCAACTGCTGAATAAGGGACTCTTTCATGATGAATCTGTCTAGTCTACGGGCAAGGGCAGCATCTTCCACCCTTCTGTTCCTCCATGTGGGGAGTGGTTTTATCATAGGGACATCGATCAAATTATATCTCTCCAGAAGATCAGTCATATAGCCCGTGATCGAGTCCACTTGTGCCATGGATCCCCAAGATTCACCATAAGATTCACCCCCAATAATAATATGATCAGCAGAGAAAATGGAGAGACCAAGCAGGTGCTGCCAAAAATTCTCCCTTTGTTGACATGGACAATAAATGTTAATAACCCTAAGGTTTATCCCAAGGTCTGTTGAAAAGACGTCGATTCCCATAAACCCCTTACCTTCCCAGGTAGCTTGAACTCTAATGGATTTGGGGTTATATCCAATCGCAAGACCACCGGATCTCCCAGTAGAATCCATGGCCGAAAATATCCAACCCGGAGAGATAGAGGTTAAAGAATCGGTGATGATATCAGCTGGGCCAAGGGTTTCTTGTAGAAGTATAATGTCAACAGGTTCGATCTCAAAAAGTCTGTGAAGGGCTAGTTTCTTAGAGGCACTAGCCATGCAACTACAGTTAAAAGAAAGGCATTTCATGGGGGGAAGCTACCAGGGGTGTTCGTTGCTTTAAGAACCCCGTCAAGAGTAGATTGGTGGCAAGAGGCAACTTCAGCTCTAGCACGTCTGATAGCTTTTGATAAGTCGGATTTTCTCCCCCGAGAAGTCATGGGGGTTGAACCGGGTATGGCAAGACCCAATCCAGCAAAATGCATCGGGGGTCCTCGAGTTAGAATACGAGGACGAAGATTGTAATGGTGGGATTTTGACCCTCGAGATGAAGATGGCGAAGAGGAGGGCGAGGAAAATGAACGCAAAGAGGGAGCAAATGGTGCAATGACGGGTGAGGTGGGCAAAGAGCAATGTGTTATAGAGATGGACGGTACATGCAAGGAGGAACAGAGTGAAATGCAAGAGGAGGGAGAAGAGAGAGATGTACCTGAAGCTATGGCGGCTTCAGCAGCTGCACGTGATCTAGTGACTGGCAACGAAAGAGTTTTGCGAGTCTCATCCACTGCTTTTTGAGAAATGTTGGTCGAGCGAGTAGGTCCCGACACAGGAGAATGTTGGATAGCCGACGAGACAGTCGTGGAGGGTACAGTGGATGATATAGGGGTATCCTCAGGTTTCTTGTTGAGGGGGCAGTCCTTGAAAATGTGCCCCACCTTGTGGAATCAACGACATTGAAAACGAACCCCTTCGTAGTCCAAAATCTGTATCCTGGTGTATTTCCCCCAATGCAAGGTAATCTTCTCCTCCAAACCCTCGTGCGTATCCAAGTGTACCAGAATACGAGCAAGGGTTTTGTTCCTTGATTCCATGAATGTGCGGTCATGATCAAGATAAGTCCCCAGGGCATTCCCTATGCGGATGAATACCTCCTCACACCAGTACTATAGAGGGAGCCCTGGCAAGAAAACCCATAATGGACCGGCCTCAATTTGTTCTCTCTTAGGATCAAAGAGAGGACTCCATCTCTTTAATAGGACCGGCGCCATCTCAATGTGCCAGTATCTGGTGAGCACCAAGTCTGTGTAGTTCTCTTTTGCAAAATGAAGAGCGAAGCAACCTTTGGGTAAAACTTGAACCTTAGGTAACTCTTTAAGAATGCCTCCCCAGATCTCTGTGACCCATAGAGTGAGTCGAGTGGCCGAATACACCCTACCATGAACATGTTCGACAAGTATAGTGTTGGCCATGATAGTTGCTTCCCCGATTGCAGAGGTCTCACCGAAATGGATCGAGATATCCTTTGAGGTTGATTTCACGCACTTTGTTTTTCTCTTCCCCAAATGCGAGCAGATGGGTGGTCCACCAATGGGTCCAGGGAGCCATCCAGAGGTATGGATTTAGCAGACCTAACCTTGACTGTCGGAGTCTCGAAGCAACCCAATGGCGAATGGAGGGGAACAGAAGGAAGGGTTTGGGGCCACCGAAGGATGAGGACCCGCAGACGTCGCGGTGAAGAAAGATGTAATGGGCGGATTCGAGTCGAATGAGGGCGACGGAGGCGAGATTGCAGACATAATATGAAGGGTCCCAGGGGATAGAGGGGGGATGTCAAGAGTAGGAGAACCCAGGGAGGTATTCTCGGCGAAAGGAGCTGATATGTGCTTCGGCAAGGCAACCACCAGTGAAGTATTAGGCGGAAAAGGATCCGATGGGAGACTAGGGCCGACTTCCGAGGATGAGAAGACAGACCACCCAAAGATAACTCGATCAAGATGCGGGTCCTCAGAATAGTCCACCTCCTCCGTTTCCATAGAATCTCCCAATATACCAACTGAAGAAGACATCCTGAAAACAACGGATGGCCTGGAACGGGAAAGGTGGCTGCTAACTGTCGACTACGGGTACGGCGGAGCAGTAATGGTAAACAGGCTGCAGTAAAAACCTAGGGTTAACTAAAACCCTTACGTAATTATGCAGTACTCATCCTCGCCATCCCTCCCATTCTATATTTCTATTGTTAATGATATGTTTGTAAGAACATACACAATTATGAACACAGAGTTTTTAAATTTTCCATTTTTTAATATATAACTAACTCTATATATAATTAATAAACAGATTTAAAATATTATATATATATAATATAATATATTAAAAATATATATTTATATACCTTTAAATAGAAATTATCAACTAATTAATTCATTTATAATAATAAAAAACATGTCCCTCTCCACAAAGTTATAAGAGTTAACCCTTATAACTAGCTCATACCTTTAAATTCTGAAATTTTACCTTAAAACTATAGTTTATATAAATCAACTAATCTACCAGTCATGTAAAACTTTAATTATAAATGGTTGTCCATGAAAATTTAACTTTATTTGTTTGCAAATTATTTATATTCTCACCATCAGAAATTTTAACTTAATTTTGAGGAAATTTATTTGTATATTTCCGCCTTGAATAACTATAAATTTCTTCCCAAACAGAGAGTCCAAACTCTGCACCATATATAACAGGAGATGCTTCAATTAATAATGCCCCAATAGAACAGGGCTAAAATTTACATAACAAAGCCCTGAAGTAGACTCTGAAGTTGCTTTTCCCAATATATATTTTTTTAACCCCATGGTGAATTGGTAACTGTCAGGCCTAATCTATGAGAGACACAGAATCAAACCTCATAGCTCCCACTATAACACCAAGAGCATAACCAACCACCTGCAAGTCGAGTATACTAAGTTCTTCTGATTTTAGCAAGAGCAGACTCACGGGAAAGGGGAATCCGCCCCTCTAGCCACCACCACAGCAGGTCATTGTACTCAATGAGATTTGAACTTCGGTCTCCCCGGGCTTCGCACCTCTAGCCTTTCCCGATATTTTTAGCAAAATTGGAATTCTCATCAGAAAGTCAACCTATTTATTGAGATAGCGCTTAAACACGGTGATGGGAGTAATACAACGAAATCAGTCAGAATCGAGCTTGAAAAGTTTAGGTGGCATCCTTCGGGAAATGGATAGAGATATGCTTTTCTTTATTATTATTAAGCCATAAGGATGCTAATTAGCGAAAGTTACTTTTCAGTATTATTATTATTAATTTTAAGTTCATTGCTAATCAAGATATTAAATTGGTGTATAAGACTTTTTTTATTGGGGATAAGTGACTTATTTCTGTTCAGCGATTTCTGTTAAGTCAACAAAAGCATACATATTCTACCTTTTAGAAAACACATGCTCTTAACAATTATACCCACTAAATAGATTGAACCAAAATTTGAGCAGATTGTGGTCTTGTGAAACTACTTTGGTACCTCCACCATATTTAGGGGCAGCCCTTGTTAAATGCAAGAAGCCTTTAATGTGCTTAGCACAAATTTGGTGAAACAATTTTATTATATTATATTATATATTATATATATATATATAATATAATATATATATATATATATTATATTATTATAAATATAATTTATATATATATATATATAGTAATATTGCAAAAATGATTTAGCATTTTAAAAAGTCTTTCAAGTCCTGGACTGTACAGAATTTATAGATCAAATTTGTCATTCCAACAAATTTCTGATTTCATTAGAAAATATGTCAAAAAAACCCTTCAAAATAGAAAACATTCAAACTATAACCCCAAATTAATAATATTATAACCATACTCGGCTCCTAAATGTTATCATCACAATTAATATTTATTTAAAGTGATTAAATTTAAAATCATTTCAAATTTTAAATTGAGTTTTTGAATGATTTGGTTTTTGTCCTAATAAAGTTATAGACATTGAAATTATAGATTACATAACTCAAATTTACATTTAACAAATACATGTTGCATTCCAATAAAATTGACCAAAAACTATATCCTAAAACTTTAAACACCTAAACCACACTTAAAAACAAATAAAAACTAAATAAAAGAATATTTTTCCCTAATCAAAATAGGTTATCTCCATAAACAAAAAATTAAAATATTTTTTTACCTTAATTAAGATATATTATCTCTATAAACATAAAATTAAAATATTTTTTAATCTTTTAGATGATGTTTAATCATAAAAAAGGCAGTGTCTTTCCATACATGGGATGATAAATGATACTAAAAAGCACATGACTACGTTGTAGATAGCTTTAATGATAAGAGGCAGGGACACTAATTTTCCCAAATATACTATTTAAATTAAAATTACCTTTTGGTCATGCTGTAAGAGCTAATGTTATTTCTGATTAGATAAAAACTCATCTTGCTTGGACATAAGGAAACATGTTAGCTACCCAAAGTCAACAAGTATTTGGCAAGATTTAAAGTCTACGCCCTTACAAACTCCCAATGGGTTATTTTGGGTGACATGGTTTTCCTTAAATAACAATGATGGGTCAAGACACATTACAGATAACAACCAATGTCAATTTTCATCATTGTTTGTTGAAAACTAAGATGATAAGTTTTGCCACATTTGAAATTTTTTCAAAATACTTCTTAATCATTAAAATAATATTTAAAATTGCATCTAGTTGATGGAATACAATTTAGTTGTCCCAATCCATTACAAAGCATAGATAAATTAAAGGTAATTTTGCATATGTATGTGTCTGTAAAATGTCATTATTAAGTATTGGTTTGGTTTTTTGGGAAAGGTTACAAGTGACTAAGTCTTGCAAAAAAGCCAACCATCAAGTATTGGAATTTTGGTGTTATTCTTAAATGTGCATTTTGGTATTTTGTGATGGGGATCACCTCTATCTTGATATTCTTTTTCATGGATGCATAGAGGGAGGCATACTACAAACATGTTCATGGGCATAAATGATGACCAATTGAAGGAAAGAATGTGTAGTCGGATAACAAGACCAAAGAATATTTCTTCCACCTTGCTACCAACTATCATTGTAATGTCCCCAGCCTCTAGTCGAACAAAACTATGTAACCTCAACCGAAATTATCAACAATATTCCCCATTTTTCCGTGGAAGCATATAATCTGGGTTCTACTCACTACGTATCCATAAGCCAACTTTCATTATTTAATCTACTGATATTCTTGCAGAAGCATATATAATCCATATTTTTCAACATTAAACCCATTCCAGAGCCAGAGCCCTTAAATTTTGGGAGTTAACCCTAACCCACTTTCATTAAATGTACAATTAAAATTAATTGTAGACCCAATTCTCAACTCGCAAGTAAAAATGCATAACATAATTAATAGAGCAATAATTACATTATTTCTAACCCCAACTAGAGCCTTGAGCCAAGCAACACTCAACTATAAACATAACACGTAGTTATAATATAATGCAGGACACTATATAATTATAATTGAACAATACACATGATACCAACCATTACCAACACTTAAACACATAATACCTAAGGTAAGGGTTTATAGTAAATCCAGGACAAATAAACACATGAATTCATAGGTAAATAAATTTATACATACAAACACATAATTAAATGCATAGAACCCAAAACTAGGGTTTGAAGATTAACACTACACATAAGAATAACATATATGACACAATATAGAACAAGAATACTTATATGAATAAAAATATGTCTTGTTGTAGGCTCTCCACGTTCCACCCAGCCATAGAACTGGGTGTTCATAAGCTCAACAACCGGGTCACCCTTGCTCTGAGGCAACAACTCCAAAGGCAACAATAACCAAAAATGTCCACACATCCATGGCCAAGGTGCCAACCCAATAGTCACACTGCTCCAAGGCTCTAGGCACCCTCCAAGAAAATGGCCAAGGTGCCAACCCAACAACTTTGTTGCTCCAGGGCTCCAGACATCCTCCAGGGCATAGATGAAATTGAGTTCCCACTAGAACTCCTAGGCCACTAGGCCAGAAACAGGGCCATCAAACTCTCAGAGCACTAAGCTATTGGAGCCAACATTAGGGCTCTCATCATAAACCAGATGCATCCATACGACATGATTAATTAATAAGCACACCAGGGCTAGTCCATAATATAACCCCAAGACTCATTGGCCATTAGTCAGTCTCAGAGTTCATCCCAAGACTCATTGACTAATCCCCCTCCAATCATCCCTAGCTAAACAAATCCCTTTACAAGAAAAACATTTCCTTTTATAACTACATGGCCCTAGCTAGCCAAGTGGCACTCACTAAAACCACATGGGCCCCAAGGCACACTTTTCCCTAAAAGATCAGAACTATTGCCTTTTCCTCTGGAATTGTGCCCCCATACTCTTTTTGTGGAGTGGGTTCCACAACCAACCTTATTCTAATATTATTATAATATTTAACTATAAGCTAATTACAAATTCAGGCCCTAAGACTTCTGTTGTAGTGGCTACAACCACCCTCCAAAATTTTTCCTTAGCCCGTTTTGGAGCCTCCCTACCAACCTTTCACAACACCTTGTCTTGCTTTGTCAAGTACATAAGCTTTAGTGTTTTTCATGTACAAACGCACGTTGTTGATCACAGCTTGATGCATTCCCCTCACAGGTTGTTCACTCGGACTTGGTCCAGTTGCAAGCTGAGCAGATTACCCAAGAAAATTGCATAGCAGGAATTGTACAAATCTCCCCAGCAGGGCTACTCAGCCCAGAATTTATGCAAATCTGGGCAGCAGTCAGTTGCTCTGCCCAGAAATTGCATAAACCTCTTGGGCAGTCAGCCTAGCTCCCAGCCAAAAATGCATATTTTTCTCAAGTAGTTGATCAATTGCATGCATGAGCAAGCCGGTTGACCAATTCCACCCGGGACCAAGGAAACTTGACTTGCATGCATGCATGAAGTTCTTTTTCCTGGAATAGCAAAAGGCAACATGCAAAATGCATCCCATGATTCAGGGAGCTATTTTTAGCAGTTGGGGGTTACATGTGAAGTTGGTTTAGAAACTTCCCTCCAAGTGTCACTTTTTCCTAGATTTGTGGCATGCGCGTCATGTTCCCAAACTTATTTATTCGACGCATCAGAGCTCATTCTTTCACATCGATATTGGAGCTCTGACATTCCACAGCACATCCAGGACTCTTCAACATATCTGAATAAACTATTCACGGGTAAGTGGCCTCAACTTGTCTTTTTCAGCTTCTGTCGCTCTTTGTGTATTCACTTGTGTGAGTGTTGTTTGCCTGATTTCTTTGAACGTTTGCTATCGTTTACATATATACTAGCTTGTATGCATGATGTAGTCTATTGTGTCAACTATTTCAATCTTTGCAAGGGAAGTGGTCTCACCCAAGGAATGTTTGATAGTTTTTATGTTAATGATGCGCAAATTATTAAAGGTTTAATTGTGGTGGTGAATTCATTAACCTCTAATCACGTTAATTTAAACAAATAAAACTTTAATGCATAGAAAATACACCAATGAAAACATCATCCAAATATGCCATACGAATATAAACATGAGATAAGAAATCTTCCATTATATTAGCAAAATAAACATTACATCATCTTACACATGCCATGTTAAAAAAGGAGCGTCAGTCTCTCATGGTGTAACTTAACATTGACAATGATAACTAACTCTATAACTAACTACTAAAATTAAACTCTTCATCCATACTACTACTAAATTTTTTCCCATGGATTAAATCAAGGTTTTAATAAATTAAAAGTGAGAATACTTTTATATATCGATATGTGAAATTTATATAATATAAATATTATTATAACGAACTAGGATAGATGCATCTTAACCAAGGATCCAAGTGAGGAGAGAAAGAAAAGAGACTAACAATGATAGAGAAAAGATAGTGCATGATTCTTTTAAGTTTTTTATTATTGTATTTTCTTTGACATGATTGATCCAAAATATAGGTTTAATATTTTACAACCAATTATGTTTTTATTTTTATTTATTTTTAGATACTTTCTTAAATACAATACAATGGGATCATATTTAAGAGAGAGAGTGATATGGAGGGGGAATAGAGTGGGGGAGAGAGACATAGAGGTGGGAGTGATATAGAGGGAGAGGAAGAAAGAGAGAGAGGAGGGGTAAGAGAGGAGGAGAGAGGGAGGGGGAGAGAGATGGATTTTGAGGGGGAAAGAGAGGGAGGAAAGAGAAAATACATTGAGATATATAGGTGGAGAGAGAAAGGGAGTGACAAGGGAGAGGTGAAGATGGAATGAGGGAGAGAGGAGACAAGGGAAGAGAGAGAAGGAGAGGGTAGAGATAGGGAAAGAAGGGAAGAGAGAGACAAGGAGACATGGATACAGAGGGGGGAGAGACGGGGAAAGTGAGAAGG
>APFE030970994.1:9951-68746 GCA_000404065.3 Pinus taeda | reverse complement strand
TGGAATTCAAATGCAACATACTGTTCCATATACTCCACAACAAAATGGTGTAGCTGAAAGGAAGAATCGCACCTTAAAGAAAATGGCTAATTGTATGCTTCAATCTAAAGGACTTAGTTTTAATTTTTGGGTAGAAGCAATTAGCAATGCAAATTACATAATAAATCGCACTCCTACTAAGGTTTTAAAGAATCTCACTCTAGAAGAAGCATGGAGCTCAATTAAACCAGATGTAAGTCACTTTTGTGTTTTTGGAAGTGAAGCATGGGCCCATATTCCAGATGAGAAACATAAAGCCTTAGAACATAAGAGTGAAAAATGTACTTTGTTGGATATTCTGAAGATGTTAAAGGATATAGACTTCTTCAACCTAAATCCAAAAATGTTATCATTAGAAGAGATGTAAAGATTGATGAAAATATATTGGCCTGCGAGCCTAGTTCGTTGTATGTGCCACCTCTTTCTATCTCTTCTACTTATGAAAATGTTCCTTCTTTAGATGATGAAAGTAAGGATGACAATCCTCCCCCACCTTCTTAAGATCTTACTTCAGCTCCTCATCTTCCAAAATGGGTCTGCATTCCTCGGGATGCAGCAGGTGATCCTATAGATCAATGTCGTACACGTTCTCAATTCGATAGAGCCTCTTCTTTACTAGCTCAAGTTTCAGCGAATTATGATCCTAACACCATCACAGAAGCTTCAGGGCATCTAGATTGGGATGCAACTATGAATGAAGAATATCGTTCATTATTGGCAAATTATACATGGGACCTTGTTCCTCTTCCAAAGGGACGAAAACTTGTTAGATCCAAATGGGTTTACGGAACCAAGTTTGGACCAGATGGGAAAGTTGATAAACATAAAGCTCGTCCTGTTGCTAAGGGTTTTTCACAAGTTGAAGGCATTAACTATATTGAAACCTTCTCCCCTATTGCCAAAATGAACTCTATTCGCCTTGTTCTTTCCCTTGCTACCTCTTTCAAATGGGAATTCCATCAAATGGATGTTAAATTTGCCTTCTTGCACGGGGATTTACATGAAGAAATCGATATGGAACAACCTCCTAGATTTATACAAAAAGACTCTAGCCTTGTATGTCACCTTAATAAATCCCTTTATGGTCTCGAGCAAGCCCCTCGGGCTTGGCATGCCAAATGGATAGCTTTCTTTTAGATACTGGCTTTTCTAGGTGTCATACTAACAATACTGTCTACACCAAGAAAGTGGGTAAGTCCCTTATCATTCTTGTTCTTTATGTTGATGATCTTATCCTTACTGGTAGTGATCTCAACCTTATAAACCATGTGAAGTCTAGCCTTAAAAAATAGTTTGAAATGACAGACTTAGGACACTTGCATTATTTTCTTGGTCTTCAAGTCTTGCAATCCAAACAAGGTATTTCCCTTTCCCAATCCAAGTATGCCTGTGATTTTCTACGCCACTTTCACATGGAAGACTGTAAGCCATCCCCTTCTCCATTTCAGTCTGGAGTCAAACTTTCAATCACTTGTACTTCCCCTGAAGTTGATGTTAACTTATATTGTCTGCTTATTGGAAAACTTTTGTATCTGACCCGTACCCGCCTTGACATTTCCTTTGTTGTCGGCCTTGTTGCTCGGTTTATGCACAAATCACATGAAAGTCATTGGAAAACAACTAAAAGAATACTTTGTTATGTTCAAGGTACAATTCAGTTTGGGATTCATTATTGTGCAGAAACATCTCCTCTATTGGTTGGTTTCATTGATTCTGAATGGGTTGAACTCTACTGCAGGTTATGTCTTCACTCTTGGTTTTGGACCTATTACATGGGCTTGCAAGAAACAAAGTGCCATTTCTCTTTCTTCAACAGAAGCAGAGTATCATGGCGCCATTGAAGCTAGTAAGGAAGCCCTGTGGCTTCATTAGATCCTGTCAGAGTTTGGTTTTCAACAACAACATCCGACTACACTTTGGTGTGATAATCAAAGTGCCATTCAACTATGCAAAGATCCAATCCAACATCAATGCAACAAACACATTGAACTACACCTGCATTTCATCAGAAAGCTCATTCATGACCATGTTCTTGAAGTGTAATATTGTTCAATCGATGATCAAATTGCAAACATCTTTACAAAGGCTCTCACAGAAGTGAAGTTTACTAAACTTTGATTTATGGTTGGAGTTCAGGAAGTTGTCACTAAGTGGGGATAGGCTCTAATGCCTCCTTCCTTCTCCTATTGTTTCATCTTTGTACATCCTTCAATCCTATCCCAAGTTGTTCTTAAGGGGGGATGTTATGATATTTCGACACATAGGAAATAATTAAGTATAACTTGGTCTAGTGTATAGTTAGGTAAAGTGTGTTTCTTTAGTATGTACTTTTTGTAGCTTACAATCCGACGGTCACAATATGTTTTAGACATGAATTGATCCAACGGTTCATTCCCTCCTTGATATTACCAATACTTGATATGTGGCTTAACACTTGATTGGTCCATGATCTCTATTTAAAGAGCGTGGAGGGTCATTTGTCAGAGACCGTTTTATGAGAGAAGCTTATGTAAATTTTCTTTCTTTTTATTAATAATATTTCTTGAAGTGGTCGTGTTGGTTCAAGTTGTGGATTGTTTCCCTCTTTGAGGGTTTTAACCACGTCAAGAATACTAGTGCACTGATCTGTGATTTGTTTGTGAGCGGTGTCCTTTGGTGTTCAATCTAAGGAAGTTACCCTGTAAATTCCTACATTTATGTATTCAAAGGGACATTTTAAACAACAAGAAATCACAATCTCACCCAAAATTGTATTGCTAGATTTAAAAGAAAAGGGTCATTTTGTGTATTAGTTAGATTGCGCCTATTTCTCTCCATCCTTATGTGATGTTTATGTAGTGGCCAAACTAGGATTGTGAGGCAGGAGGGGGGGATATTGGGGAAATAAATAATTATTTAATTATTTGGGAATATTGTTTGTTTTTATCAATATTTCTCCCGAACCCTTGAATTATTTTTTTCCCTGGTATATTATTTTTTCTCAATATTTCCTACAGCTTGGCCCGCAGTAGTGCCCTGGCCAACACCAGGTCCAATGGACCTTACCTTCTCCCAATTATTAATATTTTTCTCCACCAACCACAAACAAATAATAAATCTTATTTGTTTTTCCTAATATTTCCTCCCACCATTATCAGCTTCAAACAAATAATTGTGATGAGTCGAAGGGAATATTGGGGAAAAATTAATATTAATATTAAGAAAAACAAATATATTAATATCTAGAAAAATAAATATATTAATATTATTTATTTTTTCAAGTATTTCCTCCACTCTTGGAAAAAGAAAAAAAAAAGAAGGAATAATATTATTATTATTTGTTTTTTTTCCAATATTTGCCACCACCCACTACAAACAATTAATCAATATTATTTATTTTTCCCTATATTTCGCCCCACCACCTATCAGTGTAGAAGTGGGGGTAGGGTGAAATATGTGAAAAATCAAATAATATTGCAAAATGACCAAATTGAGTGGACTGGGGGAATATTGGTACAAACAAGGGGTGGAAGGAAATATTGGGAGGCAAAGGTTGGGGAAATATTGGAAAAAAACAAAAATGTACCACCACCTCGACCTGCTAAAAACAAATAACCAATATTAATTCTCTTTCCCAATATTTTCTCCCATCCCTTCCTTATTTATTTGCTTTTTCGCAATAGTTTCCCCCACCCACACCTTAATTATTTGTTTTTCCCAATATTTCTCCCAACCCCCTCGAGTTTGGCTAATGTGCAGTATTCGACGGGGATGGGGGAATATTGGGAAAAACAAATAATATTGCACACTAGCCAAACTGAGCCAGGGTGAGGGGAAATAGGTACAATCTAATTATTCTATGTTTTCATTTTTTGGTCTGAATATGCATTATAATTTGTGGTGAGATTGTCATTTTTTATTGTTTAAATTGCATTTTTGAAAGCAAAAATGGATACAACACCTAGAAAAATGCTTGAGGCACTGAGGTTATGCAAACTTTAAATCTCAAACCTGTAATTCCAACAAATCCTACCAGAATTTGAACAAAATTAACTAGAAAATATACCTAGAAAATAATCAAAACATAGAACATTTAGATTGCGGCAGGAAAAATATTGTGGGTGGGGATGGCAATAAATATTGTAGGAGGGAGTGGAGAGAAATATTGCAAAAAATAAATATCGCATATTGGCCAAACTGGGTAGAGGTGGTCGGGAAATATCAGGAAAAATAAATAATAATAATTGTTGGATTTTCTCAATGTTTCCCACGTGCACACTAATTGTTTGTTTTTCCCAATATTTCCACCTACTCTTACCTGCACACTAGTCAAATAATTGATATTAATTATTTTTCTCAATATTTCCAGCTACCCTCGCTTGCACACTGAACAAACCAAGTGAGGGTGGGTGGAAACATTGGGAAAAACAAATAATTAATTATGTGAAAAGCAAATAATACCAATCATTTGTTTCCCCCAATATTTCCCCTCACCCCATTGGGTGGTAGGTGTGGGCTATGTCACAGGGTTTTCTGAATTCAAACCTTGGTGCTCAAAATTTGGCAAACGTAAAAAATTTCTCTAAATTTATTTAGGTTCGATAAATCTCAAGGAGAAATTTTAAGGCTAAACCTTCACAAAATTAGCTTGTTCAAGTTTGCACTGTAAACCAAATTAAAGATGAATTTTGAGAATTTTTAAAGGTTCGTAGATTTATGGTTTTATCGTTTACTAGTTTAATTTAAAAAAAAATAGTGGACACTACTTTTTAGTATGTTGTCATTGATGTCAAGGCGAGTGCAAATATAGTCATTGATGTTAAAGCCAGTTAGAGGTCAATAAGGTCACTGATGTGATGATGTCCACAAGATGATGCAGATTAATGAGACCTTAGCTCAAGAACCAAGCTATATGGCATGCCTAGGTTGAAGCCCCGCATTTGTTGAGGATTGTGAAGATGTAGATTAATGAATTTACCTTGGATACCCTTTCCATTGGATTCTTCTTATCATATTGATTCCAACATGTTGACGGTGTTGGAACTCCGTCAACCAAGGGATCTCCTCGATGTGAAGTCCCAATTAGACTTCACGCAGTTTGGAGTAGGAGCCCCATCTGGAATATGGCCCATTTGTCAGTTATCTTAAAGATATGCCTTGGCTCTAACTATCGACAAGAGAGAGGAATGAAAATGTACCTTCGAAAAGCAAAGGGGGCGTGCCTCGTGAGTGTTCGATCATATGTGTGTCAAATTTCTTTCACTGTGGTGGGGAGGAAAAGTGGGCCTCTAATAGAGAGGTAGTAGTACCACCCTAGTAGAGGCACACATAAACTAGAAGGATCTGTACAACATCAAACGGAATAGTCCATAGAGATGTGATGGTCGGTGCAAATAATGTAATGAGGAGGATCTGTCTAGTATCCAACGGAATATTCCACGAGGATGCGACAATGGTAATAACAATTACGACACATTCTCAATATGATAAGTACCAAAATAACCAAAATGGTTCAACTACTTTAGCACGGAAAAGCAAACATGAATTACAAACATTCACATAATAGTCTTTCAAATATCCATAATCCATGCATGAAGAACATATCGACCCATAGGGCTTCTTATATTAAGTAAAAGTTCCAAGACACATGTATACAATGAACACCACTAGGTCCAATATTGGAGCATTGGAGCCACTCCTTCCTCCTCAAAAGAACTAGCTTATCTCTCTAATACCTTGTGGGAGGAGCCAAGGTGAAAAGTTCTTTGTTAATACAATGAGGGTGTATATATAACAAAGAGGTGATGCTTCACCTTCCTTGTGACTCTTTGACTAACCTCATGATTGTTTGACTTCTTATGAATTTTTTACCTTACATGACTCTTCATATTCTGAATGTGTCCTTTGGACTTCTACTTTACAAAACATTTCAAATAGCTAATTACATAATCCATAATAATGATGTGGCATATGATGACTTGTGACAGGACATGACATGACACTGATGACATGAACTGCATGATGATGTGACAGTGCCAAGTTGTCCTTGCTACTTCTTTCTTTGTGTCTTCTTGAAAAGATGGTCATGTTCTTCTTCCTCCTCCTCTTTATGACTTGAAGATGAGGAGTCTTTCATGTGATCTTCATCTTCATCTTTTGTTAGAGTTTGGCATTCCTTCATCTTCTGGCATGATGATTATCTTATTTCTTTAGCTCCATATGTGTCTTCTAACATGACCTCCTTCTCCATTTCCTTATTCATCATAATTCCATAACATGATAGAGTACCTGTGTCTGCAATCCACTCATGGCAAGACGATATCATTCTGATAAACCCCTAATCTAAGATGGTGCATATTGATCCATTGACTGAGCTGGAGCCGGATGAGAGGTTGGGAAAGAGGCTTAGTAACTGTGCAATTGTGCATCTTAGGCAATCAGGGGTGAGCTTGAGCCTTGAGACTGCATAGTTTGCAGTTCAGACTCAGTTGAGGAAGAAAACTATGTAGTTTGGGAGCTCATGGTGAAAGACTGAGGGGATGGGCAGTGGATCAACCTATTTCATAGTGTTGGAGGATAGATGAGCCCAAGTGATTGTGTAATTACGCATCTCAGGGAGTCATTGGTGAGCTTGAGCCCTGAGACTATGCAGTGGGTAGTTCAGGTAGGATTGGGGAGACAAATTGCGCAATTTTTGGACTCAGTGAGCTTGGTTGCAGGGGTTTACGTTGCTTGGGAAAACTACACAATTTTGGGAGGCAGAGGAGGTTGGGCCATTGCATAGTTGCATAGTTTAGGAGCTTAAGGATGAGCTTAAGGCTAGAGACTACGTAATGTACAGTTAAGGCCAGGCTGGGAGGATGAATTGCATAATTCTGGGAGGCAAGGTCAGGCTTGAGCACTGGAACTACGCAGTGCAGGAGTCCTGGGAAGTAGGAACTATGCATTGCGTAGTGTCAAGGGACAAGTATGTAGCTTGAGGGTTGGAACTATGTAATGCGCAGTTGAGGAAGGTTAGATGAGGCTAGGTTATTGGGGAATTTCTAAAAATTGGCTAAGTGTGGCACTGAAAAGACTGATGTGAACAATGGTATGACTTGAATGTGATCACACACTTGAAACACTTTGATGACACAACAACATAGATCATCTGAAATACGTTAAAAACATATTTCCCTCAATGCGACAACCTTGCGACGACTTTACAGCAAGTGTGACACTAAAGGTACACTTTACGACGACCGTAATGACACTTGTGTGACAGTGCTAAAAACTTTGGGAATGAGTGTGAATGATGGTTACATGGTTAGACCAACTCATTCACACAAAGATAACACATTGAAACCTCCAGAATAAGCATACATACAATTTCTGATAACTAACATGCGAAAAGACACCAATTACTAAATTGTGATCAACTCTTGTGATATGTCGACGACAGTGAAATTAACACATGCCAAACCAAAGATAACATGAAAAAAACACTAGTTATAGTGAAGGTAAGTGAAAGTGACAATTGAAACATGAAAATGACACTTGCGAAAGAAAAGGTGCACGAAAGCGATAGTTTTCAAAACTCACCGAAATGGAAGTATGAACGCAACTACAATGTGAAAACTATTGTTGTTAGTGCGCATTGATTGTCAACATGGATTGGACATCGCACAGGCATAGTCTTGATGGAACATGCTATGCTTGTCCAATCTTGTGTAAAAGAATGAACATGAACATGTTGCAGACTAAGCATGTGTGAGCAAGTGACCTTCGACACTTTTGATCCAAGCAGGGAGCTCAAAAGAATCATCCAACCAAGAAGTGGCTATGGAACGACTGATCACAAGATCCACAGTATGCTCCAAAATTCGAGTGCATGCAAAATTTTGGAGGGTGTTTGTCGTAACGACAACACTTGGTGACACATTAGTAGAACTCTAGCTTCTCTGCCTTGGTCAATTCTCTCGTGTAGGGTCTAGTTCTTCAGGAAGTATTGATTCATCATTGAGATTATTGTGGCTTCCCCACCACCTCATGCATAAACATAGTCCCCTTCATTCCTTTATTCGGTTAAACACAAATAGAATATCAATGATCACACAATGTTTCGATTCAGGATAGGGTAATGAAGTTCACAAGCTTTATATTTTCAAAGTATATTTTTTCATCTCTGGTGTTTCTTTGCTACCAACAAACTTGGACTGTACCCCAGCATAGTCACTTCAGGGATAGAAACATTGCTTCAGTGCTAGTGAGCCTGGACAGTACCTTGACAGAGTTGCTTGATTCACCTCTCTACACATAAAGCCTTTCTCTTCTTTCACCTTTATTTATTTATTTATATAGTATTATGCATCAACACTTATTTATTTCATGGGCGGAAGGGGGATCCCTACTTATTGAGAGCAGGAGAGGTTGTCCCTTAAGAGAAGCATATATAAGACCTCTGATATTAGTTTTCTCATTTAGATTTTCCCCTTGTCCTTCAATACTTCATTAGATCAACTTGAAACATCAAAACATAAAAACTGAGTGCGGGCATGAGGTTTCTAGAATAGACATGGAGGTCATGGTTCGACACAAGGTTTTCTTAGCACAAGGATGATATTTTCCATTAGAACATCATCGACCAAAAGATGTAATACAGACAAGGAAGAAGGAAAGAGAGTTAGCCAAATGTTGCAGTGTTACAAAGTCCTTTTCTATTTTATCGCAATCCCTTTTTGGCCAAGAAAGCATCTCCATGCATGGTCTTACTGATGGAACAAAAAAGAAGAGACACAATACAACAAGAAAGCAAAATTGAAGCACAAGCAAAAGAGGCTAAACCAAAACATAATGCAAGACATAAGTAAGAAGATAAGAGAGACTGGAGGGAACAAGCATGGGATGAGTGCAAGAGAGGGAAGACTAGGATGCAACTAATCCTACTCCTAACCTAACAGCTAAAAGGTCAAGGTCACATATAATGTAATTTCCAATGTAGCCACTGTAATTGTTCCTGACCTGCATTTACAAAGATACGATCAATTAAAACAAATATAAAAAATGTGCAATAGAAAAGATAATAACTTGAATAACTTACACAAAAAATTGAAGGTCTTGCTTGTTAGTAGAAAGATCAACCATAATCACTACTTCTAACCTGTTCACATTCTTACCTTTTTTATTAAAACCATCATTCAACAAACCTCGGACGCTTCTTGTGAATGTGTCTTCAACTACACCAAACTCCTTAGCAAGCACACGTAAAGATCAAAACTTGTTATTTACGATGGAGCCTACTACGTAAGATTGCTCCAATCATTCAATGATTGGATCGTAAAACTCATGACAATCCTCTTAAAAATCCTTTTTTTTTTTGAAAAGATGAATTTTCAATTAAAGGCATATGATTACTATGAGAATCTTGTGAGGAGAAATAGATTTGATCATATTTAGCAAGAGTGTCAAGGCAAGGAGGACTTGACATAACCATCCATGAGTGCGGAAGTGCTTGAACCGCTTGACAAGTACTCAAATAGTGAGATGCTAAACCATCAAAATCAAAGGATGTAAAATGGTCATCATTGGATGTGTTGATGGGAAAATAGTAAGTTAAACAACAATCATCATAAACAAAATCATGATCAGATGGGTTGATTAAAGCATGAGATTCTTAGTTTGTAATAACCAAATATAAATCAAATTGAACAGTTCCGCAAATGCTTTACATAATAGAATCATCTTCCTCATGTGATAAGTGTAACAAACCATTTTCTTGTGACTGGTTACACATTGCACTAGCATCCTAATCGTCAAACACATAAAAAGGAATGTTAGTATAACAAACACACGAAACCAGTCAAGGTAAAACAAGTGAAGAAGAATTTGATTCATCAAATAATCCATGCATTCACTGATGCTCAAGAGGATTTCAGGTGCGATGAAGAAAAATATTAGCATCAGAATATTCACAAGAAGGATGAAGAGTTGATTGTTTTGAAAAGAGTGTGACATGTATGACTCCTTTGGTCAAAGATAATCTTTAGAATAATTTACTTCGTGGTTCCATGATTTTATGAGAGACCTACATTCCAAGCCTAAGTTTGATACAAGAGACTTGCATGAAGGTGAATCATCTTGAATCTTATCAGAAATCGAAACTTGAAAGTTTGAAATATCATATTCGCAATGCCAAATATATTTCAAGAAATAATTTACATCACATGAAACCATGTGGGAAGAAGAGTTTTTTGAAGAAAACCAGACCTAACTCAATCCTAGGGTCTTGCCAAAGTTGTGAGATCCTGACATAACCATTAACAAAAGTTGAAGTGCCTCAACTCCCTAGCAAGTCCCAGAACTTTCAAGGATTGTAAAATCACATGTCGAAGATTGAACCAAATCATGCATGGTGTGAGGATGGTTGCTTTCCCTGATTTCTATGAGGTCACTATTAACTGAATGGAAACCATCTTTGTCACTGATTTGATCATATTTTACAACTTCATCATCCATATTACTCAAGTTGAAAGATTCACTTGATCACAAATTCGAAGATACATGAATCGGAAAATTTTCATGAGAAAGCTAGTTTGGAGAGTTGTCTTCATGGAAGAGAAGAGATATTGAGGGATGGAAAGAGTATGCAATGATTTGAATTTTTTCATTTTCATCATGGGTAATCTCACCACCTTGTGTCAATCGATAAGTTAGCTTGTCAAATGAAGAACTTGAAGAGCATGGAGTAGCTTCATCATGAGTAGATTCATCGCCAATGGTAGAGAACAAGGGGTAGTGAGATGAAGAGGAAGTTTCGATAAGCACATCTTCTTTGACCAAATTAGATTCTGGAAGTAAAATCTTCATGAGAAACCGAAAGATCAAATGATGCACCTGGGCATTCATGATCACATTCGTCAACAAAGTCATCATCATCGTAATGATTGTTTCCCAAGGCTACGGATTGATTGAAAGAATTGATTGCATTTGATTCATTACCAAGATTAGCATATTGAAAATCATCCAAGAATGAGAGTACATCATCTTCACATGGAGTATTTTTGGAAAAAGAAGAAAGATTGATAGCATCTTCACCTTCTTGTTCCTCTATCTGTGTAATTTGATTGCCTTGTATCAGATCGCAATTGGAACCAACAACTCAAAAATTGAGAGGTTGTGAAAAAATAGCTAGTGGAGTAGGTTGATCGGGAGGATCATGGTACAAAGAATCATGGCATGTAGATGATAGAGGATAACAAAAATCTAGATCAGATTCGAGACTAGAGTTATTAATAATAACATCATCTTGCGGAATGGAGGAGTTAGTCTTCACCATGGGCGTCATGAGTCATTCTGGTATTTGCTCCATTAAATTTGAGTCATGGCAAGCAAAAGAAGAATGAGAATATGGATTAGGAATTTGATTTTCTGATTTCCCAACTTTATTATCACCACATGGAGACACCCTCAATGGAACTGGAAAAGGAGGAGGACAAAGAACAAAAGGAGCAATAAATTCCTCCTCTAGAATTAGAGGTGTCTCATGATTCACAAGAGTTGGGGAAGTAGAAATATCAAGGGGTTCAGGTTTACCATGCAAAGAGACATGAACCAAATGCTGAAGCTTTTGTTTAAAGAAATCTTAATTTACATATTCTTTAGGAAATTCATAACAAAGGTGAAGGAATTGATTAGAGAAATCCCCAACTGATTCATCAGGCCTCATTCTTAACTAATTGATTCTTTCATAAACATCTTGGTATTCATACCTATCAAAGGCTTGATAAAGCTCCTCAAGGAAATGATGGAAAGAATGGATGGAGGCGAGTGATAAGGTATGGCACCATTGATTAACATGACCTTCAAGGGTGAGGAAGAAAAGAACACAAGAAAAATCTTCATCATTGATTTCATAAGATTCACAAAATTTCAGAAAATCAGAAATGTGTGCGGTTATGGATGTTCCATCCTCACCATCAAACTTTAACTGAGAGAAGTGATAAAGAGGCCCATCGAGGATTGAAAATTGATAAATGGATAAATTAGAGAAACACCACAGGAGTAAGACTTGAGGATGATCCATTTGAGATAAGAGGCTCAAAACAGACTCAACATGCACAACTTGTCATCTAGCCCTCCTTCTAGTGTTAGTTGTTGACGGTGCTGGAAATATGTCAAACAAGGGGTCTCCCCAGAGTGAAGTCCCAATTAGAGCTCACATTGTTTTGAGTAGGAGCCCCATCTCGAATATGGCTCGGTTTCCAGTTATCTTAATGATATGCCTTGGTTCTAACTGTCGACAAGAGAGAGGAATGAAAATGTGCCTTCGAAAAGTAAGGGGAATGTGTTTAGTGAGTGTTCGATCATTTGTCTCTCAAAGTTATTTCATTGCAAAGGGGAGAAAATGTGGGCCTCTAAGAGAGAGGTAGTAGTACCACCCTAATAGAGGCACACATAAACGAGAAAGATCCATACAGCATAAAGCAGAATAGTCCATAAAGATGTGACAATCAGTGCAACCAATGTAACGAGGAGGGTCTGTCTAATATCCACCAGAATAGTCCATGAGAATGAAACAACGATAATAGTAACTGCAACACATTCTCAATATGATAAGTACCAAAATAACCGAAATAGTTCAACTACTTTAGCATATATGAAAGAGAACATGAATTACAAACATTCATAGAATAGTCTTACAAATAACATGAATTACAAACATTCATAGAATAGTCTTAAAAATAACATGAATTACAAAAAATCATAGAATAGTCTTACAAATATCCATAATCCATGCATGAAGAACATGTTGGCCCATATCGCTTCTTATATTAAGTAAAATTTGCAGGACACATGCATACAATGAACACCACTAGCTCCAATAGTAGAGCGTTGGAGCCACTCCTTGCTCCTCAAAAGAAATAGCTTATCTCTCTAATACCTTGCAAGAGGAGCCAAGGTGAAAATTCCTTTGCTCATACATTAAGGGTGTATATATAGCCAAGAGGTGATGCTTCACCTTCCTTGTGACTCTTTGAATACCCTCATCACTGTTCGACTTCTTATGACTTTTCAACCTTACATTAATCTTCATATTCTGAATGTGTCCTTTGGACTTCCACTTTACAATATATTTCGAATAGGACATTACATAATCCATAATAATGATGTGGCATATGATGACTTGTGATAGGACATGACATGACACTGATGACATTAACTGCATGATGATATGACAATGCCGAGTTTTTCTTCTTGCTGCTTCTTTCTTTGTGTCTTCTTGAAAAAATGGTACATGTTCTTCTTCTTCCTCCTCCTTATGACTTGAAGATGAGGAGTCTTCCATGTGATATTCATCTTCATCTTCTGTTAGAGTTCGGTGTTCCTTCGCCTTTTCACCTGACAATCATCTTATTTCTTTAGCTCCATATGTGTCTTCTAGCATGACCTCCTTCTCCATCTCCTTCTTCATAACCTTGAGATAACATGATAGAGTACTTGTGTCTGCAATCCACTCATGACAAGACGATGTCAGTCTGATAAACCTCTAATCTAAGATGGTGCATGTTCATCCACTGATTGAGTCGAAATCAGATGACATGTCGGGAAATAGGCTCAGTAATTGCGCAATTGTGTAGCTCGGGCAGTTAGGGGTGAGCTTGAGCTTTGATACTACGCAGTGTGCAGTTCAGGTTTGGTTGAGGAAGCAAACTACATAGTTCGAGAGCTCAGGGTGACAGGCTAAGGGGATGGGCATTGGATAACACTATTACGTAGTTTTGGAGGACAAACAAGGCCAAGTGAATGTGAAATTACACATCTTAGGGAGTCAATGGTGAGCTTAAGCCCTGAGACTGCATAGTGGGTAGTTCAGGTAGGATTGCAGAGACAAATTGTGCAATTTCTGGACTCAGTGAGCTTAGTTACACAGTTCAGGAGCTCAAGGATGAGCTTGAGGCTAGAGACTGTGCAATGCACAGTTAAGGCTAGGCTGGGAGGATGAATTGTGCAATTCTAGGAGGCAAGGTCAGGGTTGAGCACTGGAACTGCACAGTGCAGTGGTCCTGGGGATCAGGAACTATGCATTGTGCAGTGTCAAGGGATAAGGATGTAGCTTAAGGGTTGGAAATGCGCAGTTGAGGAAGGCCGAATAAGGCTAGGTTGTTGGGGAATTTATGAAAATTGGTTGTGTGGGACTGAAGAGACTGATGTGAACAATGATATGAATTGAATGTGATTACACACTTGAAAAATTTAACAAAACAACAACAAAGATAATCTAGAACACATTAACAACATATTTCCCTCAATGCGAAAACCTTGCAATGAATTTACAAGTGCGACACTAAAGGTGCACTTTGTGACAACCGTGACGAGACTTGTGCGATAGTGCTAAAAACTTTGTGAATGAGTGTGTCTGATGTTTACATGGTTAGATCAACTCATTCACACAAAGATAATCCCTTGAAACCACCAGGACAAGTATACATACATTATGCGATAGCTAACATGCGAAAATACACCAATTGCTAAAGTGTGAACAACTCTTGTGTTATGTGGATGATAATGAATGTAACACATGCCAAAGATAATATAACATGAAAATGACCCGAGTTAGAGTGAAGGAAATTGAAAGCAAAAGGGACAGTCGAAAACATGAAAACGACACTCGTGAAAACAAAGGTGTGTGAAAGTGAAAATTTGTAAAACTCGCCGAAATGGAAGTACAAACACAACTAGAATGTGAGAAACTGTCGTTGTCAGTGCGCATTGACTGTCGATGTCATACGAGATTTACAATTGTGGACAAAAGTATCTCCCCTAGGTTGGTGGCTAACCTAGAACAACAAAGACACAAGGAACACAAAGCTTTTCCTTAAAGTAAATAGATGACAGTGTGAAGCCTACCTAGATTCCTTTGCACACTTCGCTCCTTCTTTAGCTTGGAAGCTCCAATTATAGCTCCTATTACCAAAATTAGAACCTGCACAATTAGATAGCATAAGCCAAGAAACTATGAGATATATGCAGTATCATCTAAGTACTTCATTCAATAGATCAACATGGTATTGAAATATAGGATATAGGAAAACAATCAATTCTTTGCATTAATATAGATGGAAGGAGAATACAACCATAAGTAGTAGTTTATCTTGTAGAAGAGCTCCTCAAAGTTGTTGACTTGTCCTTTCCTTGTCACAATATGCACCTCCAATCACCCTAAATGCATGAGATGATAACCACACACTACAACAGCATAAGGGCATAATCACTCTCCAAAATCCAACCCCCAAACACTAGAAGGTTGGAAATATATAGAGAAGTAGGGTAAGTTGGGAGTTATTATCTAATTACCAATCTAGGGTAAGAGATCCACCTTTGATGGAGGGATATGATTAAAGGATAAGTGGTGAAAACTTCAAGGTAGGGAAAAATATGATCTGCATGTTTTATCCAAAGTAAGTAGTTGTAACAACTTCTGGAAACTCTTAGAAGGGGAAGCTTCTAGAATCCCGATCATTCTCCAAGATTTATAGAACCAACATAGGTGCAAAGGGGAGCAACCTGTTGGTGACCAATGCAGGCCATAGTGGAGCAATTTGCTGGTGAATACGCCCCAATAGGTTTACAGGGAGCGTTGGTCCTCAAAGTGGCTTAGATGAAGCATTTTAGGACTGAAATTATGGGAAATAAAGGTACATGTTTAGGGCTTTTGTGGAAGATGGTGACAAGGGGGAATATGGTGTTGATTGATCCCATTAGGAGGTTCAATGACCACATGTGACAAAATGGCCTATAACATAATTTCCCCTAAATTGTAAAGTCAAAGATGATGACTGATGACTGAAGTGCTTTACCTTGTGACAAGTCAAGATCAAGGACAATCAACAAGATTCATTTGTTACAATGCGTTTACAACATGACATCTTTGTTTGTTGAGGGAGGCATACCCATACTCAGCTCATAAGCTAACATAACATGTACAATGATCAAAGACACATCTACATATACAATTGGTGGACCCATGACTGGATGACTGTCAATATGATCATGACCATCATACATTGTGATCTTTGTATATCTCCTGAAATTGCAACCCAAATGGATGAAACTAAATCTAGGGTCTTTTATCTCGTTCACACAACCAACCAATGTACAAGTCTAACCATGTGAATAAATTAGCTGGAGTCAAACATGGTAGACACCATCTGATTTCGTCTAATGATGTAAGTTGTTAACAAATGCGAGAGAAACCACTGATGATGTTAATGACTCTCAAGGTACTATAGTACAATATGTATGGTGTGAACGAATGAGTTGATGTCGAACACCACACTGAATATTTCGGTCGAAGGCTATTGATTTAAACATGTCGCCGAGAGAGAGGAAACTTTCATTGATGTATGCAAGAACCAAGATACCAAGGGGTGTTTCTAAGTCAACTTCCTAGATGTTGTGGACAGGAAGCGACCCATCGCATGAGGGTCTTGATGAATCCCTCATCGACGACACGAAACAGGTATTATGATTAAGACAAAATGATCAGAATGATCATGATATGGAACTAGATTAGAAAAGGCAAACAAGAAATGAAGGTTTAAGAGTATTGTAGTAGAGATAAACTAAATGAGTTCTCTTGAACACACGGGTGACACTGAATGGAGTTGGCATCATTGACCCAAAACCTAAATGGAGACTCTAAAAATTGTATGATAGCCAAAAGACAAGAAGATTACCCAACCTAATAGCCACGAAGATGAAGTGGAAGAGTGTTGTGTTCAAGAGTGACTCACTGCCATTAGCAAAATGGAATCCCTTTTTTTCCCAATTTCCCCAACAATACTGGTCAATACCTCTTTATTTCTTAACAAGCTTGAGGAGGATAACATATGCTTGATCTGTAAGTTCAAACTTCAAATGAATCAGTTCGAGTAGATTTAATGAACCTTGAGAAGGATTGGTTCGACCTTGTTATGATCGACGAGTCCAGTGGAGGTAAAACTTGACATCTTTTTCATGTTTAGAGAGTTTGGAAAAGAGGCGAAAAAGAAAACTCCACATGTCCCTTTTTGTAGGTAGTCCCTTAGGTCCAAAAAGGTAGAAAACAATACACAAGAGAACATATTAGCCATGTTTGACTAAGGTATTCCTTCTTGTAGCTAGTCTATCTCAGTCCAGAAAAGGGTTAAACTTGTACTGAGTAGATGTATTTTCATTTACTTTTACAAGTTCGAAAAGACAAGTTCTCAGTAATCTTTTCATATTTTGGGAGTCTGAAAAGCGCTGAAAGAGGACTCTAGGGGGGTTCCTTTTTCAGAGTTTTAAAGATCCTGAAAAAGAGATAAAGTTGTACTCTGTGGTCAAAGTAACCTGTTCAAACATAACGAAAACCTGCTAACAGTTGTGTCCTTCTAAAAAAAACACAAGAAGGATTAAGCATACCTGTTTCATAGTAAAAATGAAGCACATCTAGGTCAAAATACTAAAAATGAATAAAATAATGTGAAAATGACCATAAATATTCAAAATGACTTCTCACTTTTACCATTTCACATTTTACCTTCAACAATGAGTATTTGGAACACTTTTGCCTTCGATTTTCTACAGCTAATTGCAGCCAATCCAAGGAATGATTTAGAGAGTCGTCGCTTCCAAGTAGGAAATGAAACCTTTATCTATCTTTCCACGGTTCATTTATGTGTTTCATGCATAATTTTTAAGGTTTTGAGGCTCCTGGGGTTTATAAAAAACACCCTGGGACCAACGCACCCCCCCTGTGTCGAAAAATGTGTTGCACCTAGGCAGAGGAAGACTGTAGGCAAAGGTGAAACACTCTGGCAAACACGGTTGGGGTGTGTTGGGCGCATTTCTCTAAGCTTTCTTTCAGTTTTGCCTTAAATTTTGTCAAGTTTTTTGCATGGGAAAAAGCCTAATGGATTCCTTGTTGATGTTTTAGGTACCCATTAGCACAAAATGATAGTCATTTGGAGATAAAGAGAACATGAGGAACATGAATTGAATGCAACAAATGATCATGCTACCATCCAGACGCTAAAAAACTGCGGGTTATTGAAATTCTCTTGGCTTCCTAGTATGAGGCAACATATGGAGTTATTGAAATACCTTGTCCGTTCATGGGATATTCGAGCACAGTTGTTCAGGCTTGGGGAGAGTCTACTTAAGATACAGGTAGAGGATATTTACTTTCTGATGGGATTTTCAAAGTGAGGTGCCCCCATCTCTCTTCTAGGTGGAAGAAGTGGTAGTGAGACAATGAAAGACTATATCGCTACCTATTGCGGACCTCAAGCCCTTCCTACTAGGGACGGAAAGATCGACATAAAGGGTGTAACACAATTACCTCTAAGAATGATCTTGTTCATTATTACAATATTGGTAGGCAACTCAACACTACATGTAGCAAGGTAATCATACATGCAGTATGGGATAGAGTTTCTAGATCCGACAATATTCAACTGGAGTGAGGGTGTCTTCATCAATTTGAAGGAACAAATTACTAAAGCAAAGGAGGGGAAGCTGAAGAACTTCGCATATGTCACGATCTTGGTCTCTTTTTCTCTAGAGTGGGTACCATTATTGCAACCTTAGTAGATTGTACTTGAGTCCATTGATCTGAGGACCCCACGGATGAGGAGGTGGATAGACCATATGAGCCGACATGCAGGCCCATCAGTGATCAACTTTTCACCAACCTTATTTGGATTCCTAAGTAGGAAGTTCATCATTATCGATGATTATTCTTACATAGGGATGGATTTCTGTGATGATCCCGAGCTTGAGTTGCCTGAGGCTAAGCAATGGGATGCTTCAGGTAAGATACTTCGACCATTAAGTTTTCAAAAGTTTTACAATTTTTTTATTTTTTATTTTTTATTTTGATGTTCTTGAGACTAAACTATTTAAAGTTTTCATGCAGATGTTGGACCTGTTCGACCAATAGGTTCTACATATCTACGTCACACAACGAGACTACCATAAGAGGAGGCAGTGAGACCAATACAGGTTGTTGCGGTAGGACAGGATGCGCTATGGGATCCTAAGGTAGTTGAGATCCTATCAGAGGTGGAGCGCTACATGGAAGTACTGACACATGGGATTGATCAGATCGTGGTTGATCAACTTCCATTTTGACTTCAGCGACACACAATCAGAGTGCCTAGTATTATTGGTTGATTACTTCTCAAGATAGCTCATGCAACATCGTTTTATCATGAGCACCACTAATTTGTCTACATAGATGTTTTGCATGTAGTTTTTATATGGGTGATGTAGCCATATGTGTCCCGGGGCACACATTTTGTAAAACCAAACTTTATATATATATATATATATATATATATATATTAAGTTCCCTAGTTCCTATTCTGCTTTCAATATGATGTGATGTGAATTGAAACTTATTTACATTTGTTGCAAATGTCTATCTAAAACAAAATTAGCTAGGGCATCTGCTAATGTGTTCAAATTTCTAGAAATATGTTCATATTGTATGAAATAAAAATGTCTTTCCAGAAGACACACTCTCAAAACCAAGCAAGGGATGGCAAGATTTATCACTAAACAGATATTAGCGAGTTGCAGTACCACGAGTTGTGAGTCAAGCCTGATGACTATATGACATATACCATGTGAAATAGCATCAGATAGTAGCTCAACCATTGCGTTATACTCAACGATGTTGTTAGTAGAGCAACCAATGTAAATCCCTTGCATACTCACTAGCTCGCCATTTGGAGCAAAGATAGCCCACGTTGCGGAGGATAGGTTCCGAGTACTACAACTAGCACCATCGGTATAACCAATATACGGTTTGAGATAGGTTTACATTTGCAATCCAAAAGCAACCATAATTAACAGAAACCATGGGAAACTCTGAAAAACACACTCAAGAATATGTGTATATATGAATATAGCAAACCCCATTCCAGGTACTATCGAACTTGAGTACCATGAGGAGATATGGCAGCAGACTCTGGACTATGAACACATACCATTTAGATGCAGAAAATGCCACGAACATGGGCACCTCTTTAAAGAATGCCCTCTAAATGAAGAGGAAGACGAAAGAAAGACTAAACAATAGAGGAAAACTAATGAAGACGATGAGGGGTTTCAAGAAATAAAATACAAGAAGCGACCCATCAAAGAACTCCAGCATAAAGGTAGGAAAGAGCAGGCAACTACAAGTCAAAAAATGAATAGGTATGAAGCATTACAAACAGAAGAAGGGGAGGAAGATACCAGAAAGATGGACTACCAAGAAGGGACAGACCAGGAAGGAGGAAAGGAAAAAACAGATACACAAGAACATAAGTAGAAAAATAAAAAAGCGGTAGAAGAACAAGGGACCCAAGAAAAGGAACTGCACCAGGAGTATGAAGTGATGGAAGTAGATACAAATAAAGGGGATGAAGCAACAACAGAAGAGGAAATTCTAAAAAATTTATTGGACAATTGGAAGAATCTGGATGAAAGGTTTATCCCAAAGGAAGATAAAAAACTATACAAAGATATATTCCAAAAATACAAAGAAAAGCAAGAAAGTGGGAAAGTAGGGATGAATGAACAGCTAGGAATGCAAGATAATAATCAGGAGCCTCCATAAAAAGGGAAAGGCGGAAAAAAAGAGGAAGGAAGAACTTACAAGAATCCATTCAAATAATGGGTGAAATGCTAGTTAACACAGGAAGAGTTGTACCGCTATCAACGGTATTCCACCAAACAAATCAATAGTATCAATGATTCTTACATCATGGAATATAAGAGGTCTCAACAGTAAGGGCAAGCAAAGATACTTGGCCGAGAGGATTAGAAAAGAAAAACCACAGATAATATTGCGCCAAGAAACAAAAATAACGAGAGCAAAAATGGAGGAAATTCTACAAAAAATTAAGCCATATTATGAAAGTGTGACAATAGATGCAAAAGGGAGTGCAGGGGGAATAGCAATGCTATGGAACCCAGCCGAGGTAATGGTAGACAGTTGGATAGAAATGCGAAGGATTCTATCAGGGAGATTCAGAATGGTAGGACATAAAGAGTGGTTCATGGTGTCAGCGGTCTATGGACCCCACATACCAATTGAGAGAGAAGCCTTTCTAACACAACTGTGTCAAATGGGCAAACTACATACAGAAAAACTCTGGGTGGCAGCATGAGATTTTAATATGATAACATCAACAGTGGAAAATAAAGGAGGTTTGCAACGGGAAGATGCAAATATGGTGAGATTTAGGGAAACCCAGACAACTCTCCAATTGATAGACATTAATACCATTAATGGTAAATATACATGGAATAACAGAGGAGGTGGTAGTCGACAGATAGCTTCTAGACTGGATAGATTCCTAGCCATAGACACTTCCTAGGGAAAGATATATTCTATGAAGCAACGATCCTACCCTGCAAAGGATTAGATCATTGGCGAATAAAACTGGAAATTGCCATGAATAATCAAAACCAACACAAACCTTTCAGGTTTGAAGCCTTTTGGATAAGAGACACAACTCTAGTTGAAAAGATGGAAACCTGGTGGCAGAAAAGTGAAGGAGTGATACAAGGCAGGAATAAGATGCATACACTCCAATTGAGACTCAAGGAGCCGAAAAGTGAGATCAAGATATGGAATAAAGAGGAATTCGGTAACATCCACAAAGACAAGGAACAACTCCAAACAACAATGAAAAGGATACAACAAAAAATCATAGTAGAAGGAAGAACGGAGGAAAGAGCAAAGGAAGAAGGGAAGATAGAAGTACGGATAGGATCAGTGAACGGACTGGATATGAGGAAATAATGTAAAGCAACAAAAGGAAGATACAAGACGCATAATAGGCAAGAGCGGAAGAAGTTACAGGAACCCCCCCCCCCCCAAGGATTTATAAAACTAAACTTCGACGAGGTAGCCAAAGGCAACCCAGGGGAGGCGGGTATAGGAGGGATATTCAGAGATGAAGACGAAAGGATCATAAGAGTATAGGCAATGGACTGTGGCATGGCCACCAACAATAAAGCAAAGTATCATGTGCTAAACAGAGGACTAGAGATTGTGATACACGAAGGATATCAACGATTGCAGATAGAAGGGGACTCTAAGCTGGTCATAGACACGTTAAAACAATTACAACAAGGAGGAAAAGCAGAAAAACTAAGCAAAATTTGGCGGACGGCATGGGTAATTACAGAAATTGAAAAACAGCTTCAACGATTGGCATATATTATCGCGTCCCATGTGAAGAGGAAAGGAAATGATCTAGCAGTTCTCCTCGCAAACTGGGGATGCCTCAATAGAGAGTACTAGTTAGATGCGGGAGAAATAGAGCTAAACAGGAATGAATAAATGAACCAGATAAAACAGGCAGTTGAGGCAGACCTGAGGCAGCAAGAGAATCTAAATGACGTCGAGAGGAAGGAAGAAAGAAGAAGGCATGTGCAGGCAGATCAGAATAGATCATCCTTGGATTAGAATAGAATGGAAGAAAGGACCGAAAGGATAGGGATGACGGAAGAAGAAAGAGAAGGTACAGACCTGAGAAACGTGGGAGCAGAAATGGAAGGAGGTGGGCATAGGGAGAATAGGACAACAGGACTGAGAAGGGACAGCAAAGGGGAGCCAGATGGCAATGCGGAGTCAGCAAAGGGACGGCAAGAGCAGCCAGGAGATGATAGTCATAAATGAAGCATGAAGAACAATATAGATGGGTAGGATCCCAAGGAAAGTGGGTCGAAAAGCACGCCATGAATCGTCGGAAAGGGAGATAGCTGGAGGAAAGGTTAAGACAGAGGGATGTAAAAAACTTAAAGAATGAAGGATAGAATGCATGTTGCATGTAGACGAGGGAGAAGAAAGGTGGCGAGAGATAACGCATCGAAGGCCAAAGACAGTTGTAGAGGATCGATCAACGACTCCAGACTGACGGGTATGTGAAAATTTCTCCACCTCACTTGGAAAAAAGTTCCTGCATGAAGCAAAATGTAGGCATGCAGTTAGACTGGACTAGTCTGCATCACCCCATTCTCAATTACATAGTTACGATAGTCTGGGTCAGGGGAAATCCCTACGACTCCACGGATGGAAAGGATGAATATAGTAACAAGGAGAAGGGCTCATCGGAAGAGAAGATCCCAATAGTCTTTGACCCCTGTAAAAGATGGGAAGTCCCTCGAAAGCCAAACCTTGAGAATCTGCCCTCGGTAAGGAGAATTGGGAATATCTGAGCTAGGACGCAGAGGCCTTCCATAGGAACTAGAGAGTCAGGGAAAAAGCGGGAGGGGAACCTAGAACCAAAGGAATCTAAAGCAGGAGAGGGGGTTAGGAAATCCTAAGAGAGAGGGGTGGAGTATGGAACTCAAGTTGGTCCGTGCAACCCAGAAAAACTGTGCTATTTATCAGAGAGTATTCCTTACTAGAGAAAACTTGGGACAAGAAAATTATAGAAAAGTTTTGGATTTGTATTCTAGAAGTAGACAAAACTTGAAAGGACCCATGCAGAGGGATGGCAATACTACCCCCTTAATTCAGAAGTTACCAACAGATAAAACTGACCACTGTGTTTATACTGTGATAGGTCTAACACATAGTGAAGGGCCAACAATCAAACAACAAGTCTACCTGAAGGATCAGAGCATTAGAAAGTTGTCTAGCAAAAACATGGCACCAAGGAGAAGGAAAAGGAATATCAGGCAGGAAGCAGAATCAAGCAGTAAGAGCCAGAAAAAAGGCAGAAAAGCAACAAGTGAGCAAGTAAAGGAACTAGTGGACGCTTACATGAAAGCAAATGCGCAGGAAATTAGGGAACAGATTTGGAGTTGGGAACGTGACTTAAGACAAAATCTTCAAGGCAGGAACCTCCCCTTGCATGAGTGGGAAGAAATGATTCAAGACCCAGGCACTACAAATGGCAGACAATTGTTGTACACTAGAACTTTGCAACTTTACTGGATCATGAAACACATAGTCGCTCAAGCCATTACCCTCCATCAGGAGCACATGGAAGGAGAAGTGGAGAACTGACAAGAATGAAACAAAGAACTAGAACATATTAGCAGGGAAATAATGAAGGACTTGGCAACCATCCAGATCCAAACATACAGGAACAACCTTGCTTTGAGCCGTATTGAGCAAACTCTGTCCGAGTTAAAGTGGAAACTATTTCAGCAGGGACGAGAACTCCTAGGCCCAGGAGTTAAACCACAAAACAAAGGAAAGAAGATGATGAACCCGGAGGAGCAGGCAACCTGCCAGATAACCTCCTCAGATGAGGAGTAGTAGTTTTCATCAGTATCTTGTCTACAATTTTTTGAATGTCTAGGTCTAAAAAACCAGAGAGTATTTAGAAGATGAGTAGTAGATGTTTTCTTCAGTATTTTGTCTCCAATTTTGGAATGTCTAGGACTAAAAAAACAGAGAGTACTGGGAAGATACAGATGTTGATGATGAACTTATTTAAGTTTTGGACTGGTTATAATGCGGATCGAGGGCCACTTGGTTTCGTTCGGGCAGGTGGCTCGTTAGTCGGTGTGTTGGGCATGTAAATTTTGAAAAAGAAAATAAGAAAAAAGGAACTATATTGTTTACAAAAAAAAAGTCTTTCCAGAAGACACACTCTCAAAATCATGCAAAGGATGGCGAGATTTATCACTAAACATATATTAGCGAGTTGTAGTACCACGAGTTGTGAGTCAAGCTTGATGACTATATGACATATACCATGTGAAATAGCATAAGATAGTAGCTCAACCATTGCGTTATACTCAACGATGTTGTTAGTAGAGCAACTGATGAAAATCCCTTGCATACTCACTAGCTCGCCATTTGGAGCAAAGATAGCCCATGCTGCAGAGGATAGGTTCCAAGTACTACAGCGAGCACCATTGGTATAACCAATATACAGTTCGAGATAGGTTGACATCTGCAATCCGAAAGTAAACATAATCAATAGAAACCATGGGAATCTCTGAAAAACACACTCAACACACCTATAGACAGTATGTACATAGTGTACTATGCATGGGATCAAGCATAGTATTTTTTGAGGTACAACCCATTTCTAGGTTGTGCCAATGGAACTCCATCGAGGTCTACTAACTCATAAGCCCCTTTTGCAAGGACACGATTGAAAATGTATGGGCCCATCCACATAGGATGGAACTTTCCTCGACCTAACTTTTCAGCCTCCTGGTCATATAAGAGAACCAGATCTGCTTCCGAGAAGACTATAGGCTTGACACTTTTGTCATATTTCACTTTGATGCATCTTTTATGGGCTTCATTGGCTAACACAGAATTGCACTAAGTTACATCCAAATGAGTTAGATGTAAAAGACACTCCTCCTCTGTGGAAGTAGCAGGAAGATGTTTGATAGCTAGTTTCAACGATGAAATTTCACATTTGATGGGGAGGATCACTTCCAGACCATACACCAACTGGAAGGGTGTGAATTCGATAGTAGTCCTAACTAAGATTTGGTATGCCCATAAAGAAGCAAAGAGAAGCAAGTGTCAGTCTGATTTATGGACCCTTATCATACATTGAAGCATGGTATTAAGAATTTTGTTAATCACGTCAACTTGTCTATTAGCCTGAGGATAATAGGGAGTGGATTTTTCATGTGAAAGTCCCAATTTGGTAGCTAATTTGGTCATTATATGATTCCGAAAGTGCTTCCCGTGATTCATTACTATTTCTTGCGAAACACCAACCCTACCAATCACATGGTTGAAGAAAAAGTGAGTAGTCATTTTGCCCGTGTTATTGAATGTAGGCATCGCTTCGGCCCACTTGGAAAAGTAGTCAACAATGAAAATAATATAGCCATGAGCCCTGATCGAATGAGGGTTACATGTCATAAAGTTGATATGCCATTTCGTAGAGGGACTAACAGCAACAACTGGATGCAACGGAGTAGGCGGAGCGCGAGATTTTTGATCATAGATCTGGCAAGCATGACATTTCTAGACTGTGAGGAAACAATCACGAAAAATGTTGGGCCAAATGTAACCGGTGTGTAAGATCTTTTGCGCAGCAGCCTAACCAGATAAATGTCCATCGCATGCCCCCTAGTGGCATTCATTCAAGACTTTCTTGGCCTCCTTGAGAGTGAGGCACCTATGAAAAATCGTATCAATACCATCACGGTAAAGGGTGTCACCAATCATCACATAATTTTAGGATTGGTACCAATCTCCATACCATGGGTCAGATGACGAGATTAGAAACAATGACTTGCCTGGGATGGAATCTTCAGATGTAGATTCAACATTAAGGGAAGGGAGAACACACATTAGCTCCACAAAAGCTAAGGATTTCTTCGACTTGGATTTGATGAATTCCAGGTCGAACTCTTGGAGAATAACGATCCACTTAGAGTATTTTCCCCTTAGAAATTGATGCGACAATATGTATGCCATATGGTTTTAATTTGAAAGGACTGTATTTTTGTGAAGCAAGATGTAATGGTGAAATATCTGGCTGGCTTGAACAACCGACAAAGCTAACTTTTCCACATGAGTATACTGGATCTTAGTATCATTGAGGTTCCGACTCAGAAAATAAATGGGATGTTCAATCCCCATATCATCATCTTGGACCAACAACATAGTTATAGTAGAGACGACGACAACAAGGTACATGAAATAGTTGCGCTAATAGTCGGGGGAATAAAAGAGAAATGCCCGAACCAGTACATCTTTCAATGCATAAAACCCTTTTTGCGTAGCGTCATCCCAATGGTAATGAATTTGTTATTTCAGTTTGCGAGTAAATCCTTTGGTCAGTTCAGCATAGTTAGAGATGAACCTCCTTAGGAAGTTAGCTTTTCCTTCGAGTCTTTGTAACTAAACGAGGGAGGAAGGTTTAGGAAAGTCAATAATTGCTTGTAGTTTTAAAGGATCGATATGAATTCATTGTTTCGAAATGAAAAAACCAAGGAGTGGACCAGAACCAACACAGAACACACATTTGTGCAAATTAGTCGAATATTATAATGTCTACAACGGAGAAAAATGGTCCATGAATGCAAGGGGTGATCAACGCAATGCTTGGAGTGTGCCGAGAGATCATCTAAATAGGGCTTCACAATATGCTTGATGTTGTGGAAAGTGTAGTTCATCGCATGTTGAAACGTGGCCCCTGCATCCTTTAAAGAAAGGGAGATTTCTATAAGAAAAAGTAACCTAGCGAAAAATAAATGCGGTTTTAGGTTGGTCCGCTGGGAGAATTTTGATTTGATTATAGCCCAAGAATCCATCCATAAATGAATAAATTTCAGAACTAGCACAATAATCAACAATTTGGTTAATAAAATGGGTCTAGTAGTTGTCCTTCAGACAAGCTCGATTTACGTCCTGATAATCAAAAAATATTAAGATTGTGCCCTGGTTCTTCATGAAAGCAACAACATTCAATACCCAATTAGTTAAAGGAACAGGGTATATGAAACCAACTTGAAGAAGATTTTTGATTTCAGCTTTTATCCCAACAACCTTCTTGGGATGGACCGGACAGAGGCACTGCCGGACGGGTTTGGCATCAGGATACATCTTGATTTCCTGCACTACTATGTTTGGGTCGATACTAACATTTCTTCATATGTCCAGGTAAAGACATCTATGAACTCACGAAAAAGGGCTCCATAAATCTCGATTTTAGAAGATGCTCGGATATATAATTTTTTTACTATTCCTGGTTTAATCGAAATATCGAGAGGAATGGTTTCTTCGATATTCGAAAGGTTCTTTTCAGAGTCAATCTCATGAATTAAAACATAATTCGTAAAGGGTTCGATAATATCAGGCAGGTACACACCACTGAGATTATCTTCTATGGTATATGGGAAGGAGGAACGATGATGATGTTCTTCCCATGGCACGTCGTCTGACATCATTTCTCCATGATGCTTTTGTTGGTAGAGAAGGTACGTGAGAAAAGATCAGAGGGAATGCCATAATCCAGTGATCAATCTACCCAATTGATCGAAGAAAAAGTATGGGCTGCACAAGCCAAGTAGATGGCTTCGTAATCTTGCTCAATGGGGCTAAGCAACATTTGGTCGCCAAATTTTTTGATGTCAATTTCATCAGGTACAATCCATGGATCAGACAAGATCGTAGAGGATGATATCACGTTGATATAAGCAACCGAAGGGGAGGAGCTGGGAAGGAGAGGGGGAGGGAGAGAAAAGGCTCCCATAAGCGATGAATCCTTCAACAAACCAACTCCGAAATGCTAATAGGAATGTAGGGCTTCCTCTACAAGAGGGACACTTCTAGTAACATTAGAATTAGAGGCAAAAAGGTGAGTTGATCTATGGCCACGATCCCGCCTTTATGAGGAAAGGCGATCATTTAGAATTAAGTTGAAATGACAACAACCATAACATAAACCCATGTACGTCCCAGTAGAAGATTATAATCCAAAGGTCTGTCAATAACTTCTACTTCAATGGATATGACTTTGCCCTGTAATTCCACTTGGAGAGAATTTAGAATCCCACAAGGTTTGTATGTCCTTCCATCAAAGGCTTTTAATGTGGTGGTTGATTGACTCAATTGGGGTGAACCAATCACCCTCCAATAAGACAAGGACATGATGCAGGTCAAAATTCCCTCATACACAATAAAACGATGATTTTTCTTACCATGGACAACGACCTAAATCATAAAATCTAACTGAGCCGGAAGTTGAGGGGTATAGTTTCCATGAGAGAAAACCACTAGGATGGAATCCGATGGATCCACACATCCGATAGTTTATAACAAGGCGTTCTTTTGGGTGGGGTAGTTTTACAACACCTGAAGATTCAACATAGCCAAAGGAGACTGAGCCAAGTCTTCAACTACGTTGTAATTTTGAGCGACTCTCAAATGAGGGTTGAAAGCAAACTTATGGATAACACCCTTCGGAGGCTTGATAGTTAATTCCGTGGGAATCAGATGTGGAACATGATCATATGAAGATGGTGTCGAACTGGTAGGTTGATCAATAGCCGGACCGTTTGGTGGATTTGCATTACCATAGTCCTTATTTCGAGTGGCCATCATGACATAAGATTTCAGCTTTGAGGAGGAAAGCATCAAAATTGTGTTAGAGGAAGAGGCATCCTGGGCAACCATATGAGTCTCCTGATTGGGAAACAGGTCGGTCAACACAGCGGGAGAAGTGTATGATTTAAAAAACTGATTCACTTTAGCGCGGTGTGGACAATCATGTGTAAAGTGATCCTCGTTGCAAATCAAGCATGGGTATCGAGGCTTTTGTTTCTCATCGAAAGATAGATTTGTTTGTTTATCCTACGGTGAGGAATCTTTCTTCTTCTTACCTTTACCTTTCTTCTTACTTCCAGGTTTCTATTAAGACTTACCCTTTTTAGATGAGATGACATTTATCTTGGAAGAATAAGCTGCAGGAGAATGCGATGGAGGGTTTTGTGTAGGAGCAATAAGAGCACTACCATATGCTTCACTCGCCGAATGCGAGCTAACAGAACCTGTAATGCCATCGGAAACATGAGATTCTTTACCAAGTGGAGGAGGAACAATATTCAAGGGGCTCGGAGCATTTGGTATCTTATCATAGAGTGTGCCCGATTGGGTATAGACCAGATCTAAATATTGATCACAAGAAATAACTTTCTCTTTGGCATGATTCCACCTTTGGCCGCATCTTTTGTTATGGGAGCTAACAGAGATTTTACAAACCATTCTGCTAACAACTGATCGGGAACATAAGTCTTGACCAACCAGTGACCGTGCCTCCACTCGTGAATGTAATATGAAATGTGAGTAGAGTATGATTGTTTTAAGTTAGTCAATAATTCCATTCAAATTTCGTATCTGATGGGCAACTGAAAATGTGTGAGGAAGGTAGTGGTTAAAGTGTTGAAGACGTGAAACGATGCTCTAGGTAACTCAATATATCATCTAGTTGCGGTACTCGTAAGCGTTCATTGGAAAAGACAGAGTCAAATGGAATCATTATTAAGTGAATTGGATGAATACCATAGATGATACATCATAACATGCATCGACGGGTCTTCTCCAGGATTCCCATTGAATTTTGGGATATCAGAAGGAAACTTATTGAGAATAATCGGCCACCATAGCGAATGAGCAATGGGGTCATTAGTAAGTCGAGTTAAATTCGACAATTCAAGAGTAGCCACAAAAGAAAACTATCAATTAAAGTCTGGAGGCAAATTACCTGGATATGTAGGGATAGACTGGGAAATAGGAACTTGCATTCTTGGATAAGGAGGGATATGATAACAAGGAACCTGGTTACCAAAATATAGAGGGTTCTGATAACCAACATACAAGTGAGTTTGTTTTAGAGCCCTAGGATGGCAATAGAGCTGCTGGAATGGTTGGGTTTTGATTTGTTGGCCTTGAAAAGCACTTGATGTGATCCATATTATTGCTTGATAGGGGTTTACATTGCCCCCTAGTATGGGTTCAATGGGGATTGTGCCAAATTTTGAATAATTTGACCTACTGAAACTTGAGGAGTGCCTTGCGCAAGCGATTGAGAAGGTGAGGGACCTTGTATAGTTTGACTAATTGAGATCTGGGGGGAACTCGACACCATTGGAATATGTTGTAAAGGTTGGATCACATGTATCTAATTTTGTTGAGGTACTGAGGGATAGGTAGGAATTTGTGATGAAGATGGTACAGTTTGAGGGCTCAATAATCGGTCCCAATATTAACCAGGTTGAATGGGTAAAGTAGGTTGCCAAACACTAGAAGTCGTTCCAGGATAAGGAGGACTATAACTAGTCAGGTTACCATATTGAGGTATACCAACAATAGGTTGCCCCCTGCCATGGGAGGAGGGGATGATGGAGGCAATTGAGATGCAGATGGAGGGTACCCAACATGAGGAGGGTTGGGTTATTAAGGGTAGATTTTCCCATTGACATAAGGGCCGACTTGCTGCTCTATTGTAGGTGTAGATGGAGGAAGAGGAACACACTATATGGAATTCATAAGAGAAGTACCACACATTATTCCTGAATTAGATGACATGGGAGAGGTCCAAGGACTAGAAGCCACACTAGAAAAGGTACCAGATAATTACTGATAGCCAGGCGGGATGGATGGGCCACCATATAAATGATCTTCTCGTGATGTTACAAACATAGACGAGGATGCAATGCTTGATGTCTCAACCATAGTGGTGGACACAAGCTGGGAGTTTGAGTCAATTCTAGTCATGGTTAACAATCCCATTGAAGATTTCCGTAAAGGAGGTTGTGTTTGAGGTTGAGGAGATGAAAGACAATCGATTTGATAAAAATGAAGTCCTTCCTAATGAATGAGAGTAGAAGGACGAGGATCTTCTTGAGGGATATCTTCAATACTCAGAAGTATGTGTGGAAGAGGTTCACCATCAGGCCCAAGATATATTGGTTTTGTCTGAGACAAAGAAAGAAAGGAGGAAGGTCCCAAAGAATCAGGTGAAGATGGCTAAGGTTCCTCAGGTTCAATAACCTTAGGAAACAAAGTTTCTGATTTAGGAAGGTCAGATTGAATGACCTCAGGTAACAAAGTTTTAGGTACTTTTGTTTCAATTGTGTCAGTCACCAACAGGAATAGATGTAATCTCTAGTTCAAAACTTAAAGGGACAGATGATTTTGGATGATCAATATCAAGAGGAGGGCTAGAAGTGGTTCTTGATGTTCCTGATTCGATAGTTTGTGTTTGCCTATGTCTTGGACGATGGTTAGGAGTAGCCTTTGGGGGAAGTGGAGGCTTATTTTGCATTCTACATGAATGACGGGGAGGGGGATTTTGTTCTTCCACATTGGGCAATAAATTTTATTAACACAAAAATAAATAAATCAAAAAGAGGGTAATATAGGCTTAAAGGATTACCAAGCAACCGTGAATTGCAATGTACACCTTGGCATACCAAGGACTTAACATATGAAAACCAATCTCCCCAAATGTTGTGTTCAGTGTATCACGTAATACAAGGTGGCAGAATCGGTTACCAATGGATGGATAACAACCTATTGAGGACTCCCAAAATATATGCGATTGTACATGGGAGTGCAGTCCTTAGTAGTGTTGTCTAATGTGTAAATGCTTGATGAGAGTGTTTCCATATACTTTCTGTCCATGGAGCACCACCAATATACCCGAAGGTATGTGGAGTATGATCCTATACACTCACATATGTGGAACAAGATTTCACCCCTGGGATGCAACGCTGGAAAATAACGACAACTCCTACGTTTAATGACGTTGGAACATGTCTCTAGAATAGACATCTAAATGTTTGTGTTAATATTACAAATTCTCCTTGGGTTGATTCAATAAATTTTACTGTTTATCTTTGATTCTGTTTCAGTTTTGGCGCTCACCATAAATGTCACCTAAATATCCTAAAATGCAAATCTAGCATGAGAAAATAGAAATAATTTCTCTTTCAATGAAAATCTAGCTAAGGAAGGGAAGGAACAATCAAGATGCAACACATAATATGCATAAAACAAGATGCAAGATGCAATTTCCTTTTCGATACAATTGTTTCTATGCTAATGCACATGCAAAACCCTAAATGTTGATGCAAATTTTTTCTTTTCACCACACTTAATTTTTGAAATGAAGAAAACTAAGATGCAAATGTTCAATTATTGATTCAATTACACTTTTCAGAATGAGGACTAGAACAACAATTCATCCAAGCGACCAACAATCAAACGAAATCAATTTGCAAGCAACGAGATGATAAGAACAAGGAAAAATCAAAACCAATCTTACTAAAGGCAGACAACACAAATACAAACCAAACAAAGGCTTTAGGGAGGCCACGGGACACTGAAGACTCAGAGAAATTCAGTTGGAAGTAAGCTAAAAAAAGAGAGGCTCAAGAACTAAGGAAAAATTCATGCAAAAACAGGGGCCAATGTTGGTGCAGAAGAGGCACCAGTGTGTTGCAACACTGGTGCAGAGTGGGCCAGGGTGAGGTTCAATGCTCTGTCAACAGCACAGGAGGTGCATTAGGCCTAGGAAAGAGGATTCCGACACAAAAATTGAAAAAAAGGCTCAATGAAATCAATTCCTAGGTATGTTCTTGATTGGATGAAACAACAAAGGTCTGTCAAGGAGCTAATAGAACACAATGGACAAGGAAACCACGAAGGTAATATTATATTCCCTAGTATGATCACCAATTTGTTATACAAGATTTATGATTGTGGACAAAAGTATCTCCCCTAGGTTGGTGGCTAACCTAGAAAAACATAGAGACAAGGAACACAATGCTTTTCCTTAAAGTAAATAGATGATGGAGTGAGGCCTACCTAGGATCCTTCTCACACTTCGCTCCTTCTTTAGCTTGAAAGCTCCAATTCCAGCTGCGATTGCCAAAATTAGATCCTACACAGTTAGATAACACAAGTCAAGAAACTACGAGATCTATGCAGTATCATCTAAGTAATTCATTCAATATATCAACGTGGTATTGAAATATATGAAATAACAACATCACATATAGGAAAATAATGAATTCTTTGCATTAATACAAATGGAAGGAGATTACAACCATAAGTAACAGTCGATATTATAGAAGAGCTCCTCCAAGTTGTTGACTTGTCCTTTCACAATATGCACCTCCAGTCACCCTAAATGCATGAGATGATGACCACTCACTACAACATCATAAGAGAGAACCATTCTCCAAAAGCCAACCCCCAACCACATAGAAGGTTGGGAATATATAGAGAAGTAGGGTAAGTTGGGAGTTATTATTTCAATTACCAATCTAGGGTAAGAGATCCAGCTTTGATCAAAGGTTGGGAATATATAGAGAAGTAGGGTAAGTTGGGAGTTATTATTCAATTACCAATATAGGGTAAGAGATCCAGCTTTGATCAAAGAATAAGTGGTGAAAAATCCAAAGTAGGGAAGGATAGGATTCAAATGTTTTATCCAAGGTGTTGTGCTGTACAACAACCCCCCCATTTCATAAAATTTTTCTTTCTAACTATAATATGAAATGGGTCCCTTTTAAACATAGATGTGTGAATAAATTGGTATCAACTCATCATTAGAACATTCTTCATCAAAAGGTCCAATGGAAATGTTATATTATAAACCTTTTGAACTAATGAAATCGGTCTTATGAATAAATATATATATTTTTTATTATTGTGATAAAGCGATCGTAAGATCGCATATCGCAACAATAAAGAAAACATAATGCATGCATCCATTGACTTACTCCGATCCGAAAAGTGAACAACTATCGGTTATCGGGAAAGGCGAACAATAAGTATAATGAAAGGCCCTCCCCTATTTCTCCGATACGATATCGCTATCGGCAATCGGGGGATATAACGTAGCACATGTTTAAGACACCTTTAAATATCCCGATGCCATAATGTGTATCGCCATCGGGGATCGGAGATTTTTGCAATAACATAAGTAATACAACCCGAGCTCATCCCCGATTACGATCCGATAAATCAAGGCGCGAGTTTCAAAATAGATTTAAAAGGCTTGCGTGCATTATTTTGAATTATTATTAAAGTCTTCCCGTTCACTTCATCAACCGCTGATAGCGATTTACTTTTGATTATCTGCCAAAAACCCAAGCCACACTTGAATGAATCATTCGACATATAAATGATATGATGGGTATTTAAAACTCCTTTACCATGATTGACAGGTTAAGCGGCCAATTAATGAAGCAGTTATGCCGAGATTTTCCCTTAGATTGTGTCTGCGGCATTTTCACTATAATCTCATTATTCGTTGATTAATATAATTATTTCATATTGGCTCATACTACCTATTCTCTGTATCACGTTCATTTCATTCCTTGCACAGAACTCCGCTGAAATAACAAATTTGAACCAAATGGGAAAGAAATCCAAGAGATCCGCGATAGCAGCGGCTCCCGCAGTAACAACGCAACCCACCAGTGATCCAGGACCAAGCAGAAAGGGTTTGATTTCAGACACTACGTGTCTTGGCCTTGGAAACACAAGTTGGCAAAGCATATATAATTTAATTGAAGCAAAAGATCCTGAGACAGTACCAGTACAAGCTACCGCAGATTCAACTAGAAAATCAGAGGCTTCCCTTAAAGATTTAGCTGATTCATATTTGCACAGAATAGCAGCACGTGAGAAAATTCTTCCATACACTGATGTAGTGCGATGGGCAGTAGAGGAGATCCCAGTTTTAAACAAAACATTTTGCACAGTTGACGGAAGGATTTTTGGCTCATTTCAGCCTAATGACTTAAGGAAAATGTATCACTTGCCCGAACCTCAAAAGAAATACAATAAAGCCTTTCTTGAAAAGTTCGCAAGCGAGAATGATACTGAATCGACCCCAATTCGGGAGTGGAGATAGAACCCCATAAGGCACAAACATGAATCCTTAGGTAAGTACTCTGTATATTCATTATGTTCTGCTTACTGTTATGCCGAAGCAATGATGTGTAGAATTTGGGGATTGCATGATTTTGCAAAGTTCACTATTGAAATGGTTCCTTTAATGGAAGCGGCGGTTAACAGAGAAGTAATGGATTGGGCAAACATATTGTCAGATAAATTAGCCACTGCAATTCTTGAATTTAGAGCAAAAACTCGCTTGACCGACAGGTCTATTCCTCCGTTTTATTATAGTGCTTATATTTTAGATACTCTTTGTTTCAATTCTGAATTTCCTGTACTTGGGTGGAGATGGATTTCACAAGACCCCATGCCAATCCGCATTTATCACCAAAAGTTATGAAGGCACACTATAAGGACCACTTGTACCAAATCTGTAATGGTTTCATGTTACCTATCTATTATGCCATTTTTGATAAGCCTACCCCAAATATTTCCACGGAAGCAAAGGTTGACCTAACCGATGTAGGAAATTGGTTCGGGGAAGACAAGTTCACATACATAAGGGTTTTTGGTAGCCTTGCAAGACCTCATGTCCTTCCTCTGTATGTACTTGACAAGCTGTTAGCCCGAGAATTGGCCTACCAAATAACAACAACAGGAACATCCAAGACTCTTAGGACTTCTAAAAAGCAGGCTTGGCCTACTTTTCCTTTGAGATGCGGTGTTTATACTCTACACGACTACAAGCATGCAGAGAAGGAGGTAGAAAAAATAAACATGCTCAATCTTGCAACCATTCCTAATAGGCAATTCGATCCAAGGAAAGTTGCCTATAATGTTCTTGAACAAACCAAACTTACAAGGTTTGATCATGAAAAAGATGAATTTGATGACCTGTTTTCTTCGACAGAATCATTATTCCAGGTACAAACGCTGGCCAAAATGAGATATAACGATGAAAGGCTAGTAGAATTTAATAGGCTCAGAGAACATAGGTTGCAAACTCTACCTCTGGACTTATTAGCTACTACCTCTACAACCCAGTCAAGCGAGCCTGAACAACAAATTATTGATAAACCTCTTGCTGTAGAGAAGATTCTTGGAAGAGGAAAAGAACCAGAGCATGAGAAAGAGAAGGAAAAAGAACAGGACAAGGGCAGCGAAAATATCAATATGGATACTCAGATTGATCCCAAGCTCTTCCAAGAATGGCAACAATTTGACTCTATTATAAGCAATCTGGAAGGTCCACAAGGTGCCAGCACACCCAAAGTAACAGTTGGACAAGATATAGCGTCAACAACGGTTCCAAATGAAGGAACCAGCGGCCTACCCACTAGCACGGATGTAGAAATGATTCCAAAAGATCCATCCGATCAAATTATTTTGCAGATAGAAGACATACCTCCATTAGATGTCTTTTACAGTCCCAAACACAAGGCTGTAGTGAAAAGACAAAGGAAAAGGAGAAGAGTTGATCAATCTTCCCTGTTTCCAGCACAAACAGAGACAACTAATGTAGTGTGGAAAGAAAAGTTTAACCCTTCCGATGACCTTACAAAACTTTCTCAGTATGTCGGAGCTTATTCGGCAGCCACTATGGATAAGGCATCAGAAGTAAGTAATCTACTTAAAGAAAATGACCAAGCAATTGTTTCGTTGCAGTCACAGGTGTCCGAAGCACAACAGAAAATTGAACAGTTGGAACAACAACTATCAACACATCAGCAAATAAACAATCAATTGAATAAGCAATTGCTTGAGGAAAAACAGAGGATAGACTCAAGCGCAATACAAAAGCAAAAGGAGTTATCCGAAGCATTGGCCAGGATAGAGACAATGAATGAACAAATGATCAAAACGAAAGACGAGCAAATCGCTCAGCTGTCACATCAAGTAGAAAAGTTCAAGAGTCTTCCGCAACCAGCATATTTCAAGTTTGAAGCTCTACAGATCAACAAAGCATTGGTTACACAGTTAAGACTGTTATGTCATAAAATTTCTCTAGTTGAGCCCCTTTGTGATATAACTGCATCAATAGTTGACAAATCAGTCGATGCTAGGTAGGATTTGGAACAGGCCGATGAGACTCTAACTAACTTTATTGCTTGGCAAGACACCAATGAAGGGCAGGTCGCAAATCTGCCTAAAATTCTAGAGTCACATAAAGAGATCCTTTTCTTAGAATGGCAATCACAGCTAATGAAAGCAGAGAGAGAAATCTCAAGATGCAGATTATCTACAAGTAATTTAATTGAGTTAATCAATAACACCCTTTATCTGTCTAACATGATTTCGTAGTGCACTCCAGGTAAATTGCCGTCAGCCAAAGCATTGGAACAAGCATGCAATCAAGAATTGGAGAAGAATGGAAGATTAATTGCCGGCATCCAAAGTTTAACTTGGGATACCTATTGGTTTTTCTTAGTAAAACTACATAGTCAAAGGGCCACCTTCAAATGTTTAACCGATGTGATCGGTTGTATCATTCTCGAAATCCAAGATGCCACATACTCAGCTCAACTACATTCTCGTCTCACTCGTCCTCTAGAATTGGAACCGATGCTTGCAATCTGCTAGCTCAAATCAAAAGGAGATCATCCAAAACAATGAATCATGCTGCCGATTGCAAACAAACCTATTGTTGAGAAGATACTCATGATTTAGCTGTACCAATTAATAGCATTTTATTTTTGTAATTAGTTAGCTTAATTAGTATTTATAGATCCTTTCATGAATTTAGAAAGGGTCCTCAGTTTTTGTATAAACTCAAATATAGAAGTCACAGTATTATGCTTCTGGTATATTTTTTTTATAAAGGCTGGGCCAGTATTCCGAATTTTAACGAAGAAAGCTTTGATGGGATGTGCACTATTGCCTTGATGTGAAAGTGTTTCTAAGTTGGAAAAAGGAATTTGAATGTGATTGATATCGGGAGTGATCCAAATAACATATGGAACTATTATCTATGATCTTTTGTTTCATTCTTTCATGTGAATCGTCATTTGTTTAATCTTGCTATCATTGGATATATGTATGTGTTTTTTAACAACAATCCTTATATTTTTCACTATTGAATGTTTAAGGAATGTTATTCTTTCAATCATATCTGTGTCCATGATATATAAAGAATAGTGTAATAATGTTTTAATGATTACTTTGTTCAACTACTTGAACAAAGTAATTATCATATGAATAAATATCTTTATTTACCAATAGAGTCATCTATATGCCTGTTTGTGGATAAAGATTATCAAACGTTACACTAAAAGCAGAAATTTCCCGGGATAGGATAGTTATTCATATTTTTACTTTTTTAGATTAAATCATTCACCCATTATCATTATATTAGAGAACCACCCATTTATCCATCCCCTTTTATTCATCATCGGGAAACTGGTCCAATTATTTCCAGTCGGAGCCACCACACCAAACAGAAAAGGAGCTGCTTTTAAGGTCCGAACTGGGTGGTTTTCCCCGATGTTGTTGCAGCGATTTTCGAGGCATCAACACAAGGTAAGTAGCTGTAACAACTTATGGAAACTCCTAGAAGGGGAAGCTTCCATAATCTCGATCATTATCCTGGATTTTTTGAACCAACACAAGTGCAAAGGGGAGCAACTTGCTGGTGACCAATGCAAGCCATAGTCGAGCAACCTGATCGAGAACGTGCCCCCGATAGGATTACAAGGAGAGTTGGTCCTCAAAGTGGCTCAGTTGAAGCAATTTAGGCCTGAAATTATGGGAAATGAAAGGTACATGCTTAGGGATTTGTGCAAGATGGTGATAAGGGGGAATATGATGTTGATTGATCCCATTAGGAGGCTCACTGATCGAATGTGACAAAATGACCTATAACAATCAACATAGATTGCACATCGTACGTGCACAGTCTTGATGGAACGTGCTATGCTTGTCCAATCTTGCGTAAAAGGATGTGCTCATGAACTTGTTGTGGACTAAGAATGTGTGAGCAAGTGACTTTAACACTTCTGATCCAATTAGGGAGCTCAAAATCATCAGCCGTCCAAGAAGTGACTATGGAACAACCGATCACAAGATCCATAGTAGGCTCCAAAATTTGAGTGTATGTAAAATTTTGGAGGGTGTTTGTCGCAGCAAAAACACAACGGTATATGATATGCCATGAGATTCCTCTCTCTTTGAGAGATATTCCCGTCAAAAGTTATGAAGCCCCAAAGGCAATGATGTGGCAGAGTATTATTGGCTTGAACATGGCTGAGAATGATGCTTTAATTAAGGGTTAAATATAATTGTTTTCAATATTTTCAAAGGGTCCTAAAATTAAAAGGAAATTTTGGCTTCATTCAAAATGAAAGTCGACCATGGATTTTTGTCACCATCAATTGAAATTTCAAGTTTGGATTTCCCTCCAAAACATGATGCCAACTATCCTCAGACAATTGATCCTCGAAGTTATATGAGGATGCATTTCTAGCCTTCTCATGCACCAAAAGAAGTGGATTTTGTATATGTTTTTTCTGTGGCCACAAGAGTACTAGAGAGGTGTTTTTTCATTGGGATAATCTCTATTGTGACTTGGGGTACGATTTCTGGCTCAAAGGCATAGTATTATTATTTAAATTTCTTGCAAGTGTAGGTCGCATTAGTTTGTCAAAGAAACAATAATAAGGACTTCGCTCCTCATAACACAATCTAAAGCAATAGTATAGGTTTTCAGTCTCTGCTCCTGAGCATATTTATATTGCGACCTTGTTGTTTAAGAGGCCTCTCCTCTACGATAGACCAAACACTATTGACATTCATTGTGACTTTCAAGCCTTTTGAAGATCAGGTCTGAGGATTTATTTGAAGGGAATTTCCTGCAACCTTGTTGACTAATTTCCTGTAGTCAGAGGATCCCAAGGAAAGGTCGATGTTTTGAATTATCTGGAATGAATTCGGTTGATTCTTGAAGGCATGGAGAAACACTTAAATTTTTGGTATTCTATTCTATGTGGAATTGTTGTTTAACACCCTATCTTCTACTGCAAACCAAATCTATCTGTCATAACAATGTTTGGGGGACCACACAAGGGCTTTAAGAATAGGTCTCACTAGGGTTTGATTATGTTTTTGCAGGTGACTTATCTATAAGTTGAAGGATTGATTTATATTCATGATAATTTCATGTTTATGCCTTTGTCCTACATACTTTGCAAAATTGAGAAGCATTTTTTTTTTAGTCTTAAGAACATCAAATTGCAGGATTGAGAACATATATAAATAGCATCCTCGTTGGACTATTTGTGAGGGCTAGATTGTAAGCTGTGAATGAATATGTAGTTTTCCTCTCGGCCTTGTGTAGGACATGTTTCTATCGATAGTTCGTACCTCCTGATGTGTATTCCTTTAGTTATGAGGCAACATACTAATGTAGTGTTCTTATTTCTCATTTTATGTACATCTGATTGACTTATCATGGCTCTCTATTGAAAAACTGAGACACTATTAGCCCTCCATTTCTGATATTTTTTTAGGTCTCCGAGAGACACATTTCTGAGGTAGGGTTTCACAACCAAACTCATGGTTTTCACTTTATGACCAACCCTATGAAAAAAGGACACTTACAACTCTATTAATTGTCATACGTGATGTGCAAACACATATGTGGTTGGTATTTGCGACCCTTATTGACATCTTTGTAAGCTGAAGTTTACACCTAAAGGTAAGACATAAATTGTAGCATAAAATCTTGGTATATTGTTATGCTACTATGATATTCATTGAGCAAAGGAAGTATTTGTAATTTGTTGTATAAATACCTGAGAAAATAGAGTTGTATCAATGTTTCTACTCTTATTATTATATGTTGTTAGGCATAAATTTTGTATTTGGTTGAGTAAGTATGGCTTGCAAACATATCTACCCGGCCAAGATTAGATAGGGACAATTCTTGTGGAGCAAAGAGATTGTTTGTAGGGTTTACATTATACAATTGATGTACTAAGGAAAAATCACCGGTTAGGGTTTTTTGTTGATGTATGTCACATTAGGGTTCATATACGAAGATGATAGGAGTTTGATAAGCAGTAGACAATTGTCCAAGGGTTTGAATTGACTGGAATTTCATCTTGAGAAGTAAAGATGTAATTGGATAACCTTTGTTGGCATGAGAAACGTACCGAGATTTTATCCTACATCACTAAGACTAATAGTTACACAAATCCTATGATTTATTGTGGGCTACAACAGTGGAATTAGTAGTTTGGTTGCATTGTTATTATATTACAGTTAGAGAAATGTAGAAGTAAGATGCTCATGGTCATATCCTATTGTAGTAGTGTGGTTTCTACAGCGAGGGCATCCATTTGATTATTGGCTTTGATTGTAGCAGTTTTTTGGTTATGAGATTATTGTTTTCTCATGTTACTTTGTTAAGGTTGTGCAAAGGTCTTCCTGCCAATGTGAATTGATAGAGATATTAATTAGAGTTCCATAACCTCGTGATTTTTTTTTTACAATGATACTTACATGATTGACATGATTGGTTATTATATATGATTGATAGTGATACTTGGCAGTGTTGGATGGTGAATGTAAATGGTATGTTGCATATGATTAAAGGGACTACTTGACCTATTTCATAAAGGCTCAAGGGCAATAGGAGTGGTTGTGGATAGTAGTAACAATGGAAGCAAAAATGGTAAGAGACAATGATGAAGTACAACAATAGTGGCAACAGTAAACATTGATGAGGTGCAACATAAGTGGCAATAGTAGACAGTGATGAAGTGTAACAGAAGTGGCAATAGTAGATAGTGATGAAGTGCAACAGAAGTGGAAATAGTAGATAGTGATGAAGTGCAACAACAGTGGTAGCAATAGACATTGATGAAGTATATTAACCGTGGCAATAGTAGGTAGTGATGAAGTGCAACAAAGTGGTAGTGACAAATTGTAGTATAGTTGAGGTCATTTTCGTTGGTACGAGAGCCCAAGCTTAGTCAGTGTTTGGAGTGTTGTGGGGTATAGTGGTTGATTTGAAGTTCTTGGGGCACTGAAGACCCTTCAGACCAAGTCTACAAATATCTTTAAGCCTTAGGGAACTTTTGCTTCCCTCTAGCCTTACTAGTAAAACCCTTGGGGAGTTTTTGTACTTCCTTCTAGTTCATATGGTAAATTGTATCTAACCATACATAACAAAGAATTTGTTGAGCGAAATATCTTATGTACTGATTGTATGATGTGATGATGTTTGCATGTTTTGTTTTGATTCTATGAACATTTAAACAAATATAACCAATTGTGTAAAAAGGAGTGAAATATTGATTCACCCCCCTCTTAGTATTTCCAACAATAACATTTTGTTCCATTCGCTACACCACCAAAAACTTGGAAATCGTTATCTAGCTAAAACCCCACCCAAACCTTAACCTTCAAAAATATGTAAATTGACACGATATTCATTATTTTTTCTTACATAACAATTATGACAAGTTCATGACTTGGCTCTTCACAATGCGCATATAGGATAGGTCTTTATGTCAATATTCTAGTTTATTTTTTAATCGTGTTGTTATAAATAGGAAAGCTTACATTGAGTTTTTGTTTTATATATATATATATATATATATATATATATATATATATATATATATATTATATATATATATCTAGTCAAATGCAATGGCAAACCTCATCTAAACCTTATCGAGAAACTATATTTCGAATCAAACTTAACCATTGTCGAACACAAATTCGAACCCAAACCATGTGACATAGGGTTTGGGGGAAGGCCTTTATGACTGTGGAGGAGAAATTGAAGCAACATTATACTAAGGACATGATATAGCTGCCACTAATAGCCAACTTGAACTATATGGGCTTCTCTGAGGCTTATCCTTGGCCAATTTTCACTTTGTCAATTCGCTCATTGTTGTTGGAGACTAACAACACTATCACACACATTAGCCTCGACACAATTCCTACTAAATTCAAGCTTAATTCCATTCTTTACGGAATTATGACCCTTTTATCTGCCATGCAAGAAAACATCCTCAGAGATCTCAACACTCTAGTTGACTCTCTAGCTAAGCATGCAATTATACTACCATAGGGAACTTTAATGGTAAATGAAACCATGAGCTAGGTTCCAATACCTTAATTTATAATTATGAATTTTATCAAATTAAAAACATATAAGCCCTCCCCATAAACCCTAATGCAACCTATTTCACTGCAAGCCTCCATGTGATGTGGATTGGGGGCATGGTCCTCTTTATAATATCATCAAGCCCTTTCCTGGCTCCCCTCACTTCACCATAATGAACTTGTACTTTGTATACTTTGAATATTTCTAGTCATATCATTGGAAGAGCATGCAAACATTAATCCAACTGCTCTTCCCATCAACCCACCTCCCTTGCAGCATCACCATTATGTGGTTGATTCATAGCTTCTGCAACCAATTTAGCATACTCTACGACTCCAATTATTCTAGATTTGAGCTGGGTACGAGAAGAATATGTCATTGTTCTTGATGACTAGTTTGTAATTTCCTCTTGATCTCAAAATGTTGTAAAATCCTATGAGTTTTCTACAAACTTTATATTTATAGATTTTTTGGATGTATGTAAATGAAAATTAGTACATAATAGTTAACAAACTAAAACCAGTTTTTAGAAACTCTCTCAAAATCAACTTTTAAAACTTTATGACTACAGAGGAGAAATTGAAGCAACATTATCCTAGGGACATAATCTAGCCATTAATAACCAGGCCAAACTATATGGGCTTCTCCAAGGCTTATCCTTGGCCAATTATCACTCTATCAATTCTCTCGTTATTATCGGAGACTAACAACGCTATCACACACATTTACCTTAGGACATTTCCTACTAACTTCAAGCTTAAATCCATTCTTTAGAGAATTATGAACCCTTTTATCCACCATGCAAGAAAACATCCTCGGAGATCTCAACACTCTAACTGATTTGCTATCTAATAATGCTACTAGACTACCATATGCAACTTTAATCGCAAATGAAATCATGAGCTAGGTTCGAATCCCTTAATTTATAATTATGAATTTTATCAAATTAAAAACATATAACACCCCCACCCCAATCCGACCTATCTCACGAAAAACCTCCATATGATGTGGATTGGGGGTATGATCCTCTTTATAATACCCTCAATCACTTTCCTGCCTCCCCTCACTTCGCCATAACGAACTTGTACCTTATATACTTCAACTATTGCTAGTCATATAATTGGAAGAGAGTATGAATAATAATCTAAGTACTCTTCCATCAACCCATGTCCTTGTAGCATTGCATTTTGTGATTGATTCATAACTTCTACATCCAATTCAACATACTTAGAAGTTCCATATATTCTAGATTTGTATTGGGTACTAGAAGAAAATATCATTGTTCTTTATGACTAGTCTATTTCTTATTTTTCTCTTGATCTCAAAATGTTGTAAAATCATAGGAGTTTTCTAAAAACTTTATATTTATCTAAATGGAGGCTTTTGTGAGTAGAGTTATTTAGAGATCGGTCTTCCAGATCCATCATATAAATGTTTATATAATTTCATGGATGCATGTAAATGAAAATTGGTACATGAGAGCTAAAAAACTCAAACCATTTTTTACAAACTCTTCTAGAACTCTCAAGACCTTGAATGAAAACTATGATGCTAAGAGCACATATTTTGCTAATACAAATAAAAGTTTGTCGTGAATAATAATAATAACAATAATAATATCCTCCCATCCCATTATTTTTATTTCCAAATATTTGTTGCCACTGCCCCCCCGTGGCAACCACCCGTCACCCCCCCCCCCCCCCCCCCCCCCCCCCCCCCCCCCCCCCCCACCCCCCCCCCCAAACAAACAACCAATATTTTTATTTTCCCATTAAATCCCTCCCCGCTACCTCACTGACCAAATTAGGTGAGGTGGGAGGAATATTGTGCAAAACAACTAATATTAATTATTTTCTACCAATAATTCTTCCCACTCCCGCGCATTGTTTTTTCCAATATACCCCACCCCCAACCACACATTGCTTAAACCAAACAAAGGTGGGGAGAAATATTGGAAAAATAAATAACATTAATTATTTGTTTTTCCTAGTTTTCTCTGCACCCCTACCCGCATTATTTGTTTTTTACTAACATTTCTCCATATTGGCTAAACAAGGTGTGGGTGGGTGGAAATATTGGGAAAAACAAATAATATAATTATTTTTTGGAAATGTTTTTCCCAATCTTTCCCTCCACTCCCCTGGTTTGGCTAGTGTGTAGGGGGGGTTTGGAAAAATATTGGGAAAATGTTTCCCCCCACCCCTGCCCGATTTGGTCATTATGCAAGCAAGGGTGGGGTAAAATATTGAGAAAAACAAATAATATTCCACCTAATGTCGGGGTGGGAGGAAATATTGGGAAAAAATAGTATTATGTCCAGTGTGGGCAGAGATGGTGGGGAATATTGAGAAAAACATTTATTTTCCCAATATTCCCTGTCACCCCAACTTCTCAATTTTCCTCCCACCTCCACCCAATGTGTGGAGGGTAGGGAGATATATCAGGAAAAATCTATTTGTCCCAATATTCCCACACCAAGTGTGGAAAAGCGTGGTGGGGAATGTTGAGGAGTTGTGTGTGGACTGGGGGGTGAGGGGGGCAGATATTGAGGAAAACAAATTTTTCCCAATATTGACCCCATAATCCCACCCACAGTAGGCATTTTGGGAAAAACATTTTTTTCTCAATATTTCCTCCCACTTCTTCCTAGTATTCTTCCCAATGTGGGAGAAAGTGGGGAAAATATTGAGAAAAAATAGAATGTTCGCAATATTTCTCTTCACACCCGCATAACATGGGGGCGTGTGGGAATATTTTTCCCAATATTCCCACCCACCCTTGCCCACATTGGGCGAGGTGACGTGGGTGGTGGGATTATTTTTTCACAGTATCTATCCCCACTCTCACCCACACTGGGCAAGGGACTATTGGGAAAAAAAATTATTTCCCAGTATTTACCTCCACCCTTGCTTAATGCTCTGCCTAGTGTGGGTGCGGGTGAGGGAAAATATTGTGAAAAATACTCTTTTTTCCCCAATATTTCCCCCTCATAACCATTGGGAAAAATAAATAATAATATGGGTTGGGATGGGGCTTCCCCCACCCCAAAAATATTAGGAAAAATAGATAATATTTTTTAAACCAAAATGAGTAAAAGATGTATTAAAATCTACGTTGGGACATGACCAATACATGAGAAATCAAGTGCAATAGTTCTTCTTACAAAGGTCCTCCCAGAGGTGAATTCAAGGGTGTTTAAAGGACTAAAATGAAATTTGACTACAACAAAATGCTGACATACATAGACATTACAAAATTTTCAAAGTAACAGAACATTATTTCAATAACAGGTCACTAGTGATAAGGAGAGAGAGATTCATTCAGAGGCCTGTTGAGGTGAATCTGCACTTTGTCAATGGGATGGATCGATGCTATGCTTGAGGATTTCTGATTTTCGCTTAGCCTAAACATCAACTTAAGGTATTCTAGCTTCTTACCCAATGCATCAATTTCATCATCTTAGAGGGAAATTTTGTCTTTGGCAAACTATATCTCCTCCATGAGGGAGATGGAGGCAGTAATTTGCTACTGTATTTTCCAATTGATATCTAAATAATCTAGTTGTAAGGCTTCAATTTGATAAAATCACATGTTACAGTCATAGGTACCCCAAGAGGATTGGAGTTTACCTCTCTAGGATGACATGATTAATTAGGAGAAGGGGAGAATCCAGATGTCTGAGAGAACCAAACCCATGTGGTTCCAAGGACATGTAAGAGAAACGATGACAAACCTAGGTCACACATCAACACCACAAGGGGTGAAGAGACACTAGCACTCCCAACCAAGAGGAACATAGGAGATATAATTGAATGCAAGGCCAGGGGTACACAGGCCACTGGAGAACCAATCACTGCCAAGAGTTAAAAGGAGAGAGGAATCCTTACATTAGAGAGAGAGGTAACTGAGAAGAAAAGCGATCAATAGAGGAGGATCAACATGCATAGAAGAACACCCTCAAGCATGAGCATAGCTTCATATTAGGCTTCCATGAACCAACTGATAAAGATCAAAGACTCCCAAGATTACAATGTTCAATGTGCAGTGGTCCACACAAATTGAACTCTCCTTGCTGCAAATGTAGTGTGAACTCAAAACGATGTGCACATACATGCACTCCTAAACTTGAGAAGTGGCATTAATTGAATTACCTCGAATAGAGGGAGGAACCAAAAATTCATGGAAAGGCAGAGAGACATTTCGAGCTTGAGAGATGGTTGTGTTGCCCAATTCACATATTCTCTCATAGTGAAAATTCGCCCCTCTGCTAATTAAATTAAAGACATAACAATTCTCTTCAAAGCTTCACCAATAAACAATAGTAGCTTCAGGGAGGCCAAACAAACTCAAATGCATAAGCGTTGTGTTGATTTTCCAAAGAAATAACCCCACATCCCTCAACATAAGCAAGAAATAGTAGAGAAGGTCAACGAAAGCCATAAACTTAAATCCAAGGCTGGATATCTCACACACTGCACAAATATTATCACCATTAAATTTCATACATGTTCACCACCCTGTATCCATCAATTCTCTGGGTGAAAAGTCAAATCAAGCCTATATTTGGCATCGAGACTCAGGGCTCGCAACATGTAATGGGATTGGGAAGGGTTTCCATGTGTGATTGTCCCCCTCTTTGAAACTCATGGCGTCATACCTCATTTTCCACCTTTTATGAGCCCAGCGAGCGGTGTGCAATTAAGACTTATGTGGGGGAACACTTTTTAGTGACATTAAGACAAAAGGGGTAGCGAGAAGACTCATGGAATGTTTTTCCATCTTGTAGAACGATTTATTTCAGTACGACCTAGTATTAGGAGGAAAGCTAAATTAGGTTGCCTATCAGCTTCAACATTTTGAGATCTGAGGATATGGAAAAAGGACTTAAGTGAGAAATATTTCAAGGCACCAATGATTCATTGAAAAAGAAGATTGAGGTGGTTTTATTTTAGAAGAGTACCTTTGTATAAGTGTTGGATCACGAGGAGAGAGTCCCATGTAATGGTGATCTTAGAGATATCCATCTCTCTGGCCAAATCGAGTCCAAGTAAAAGGCCATACATTTTGGCTTGATTATTCATTCTTATTACAAGCCCACAAGAGTACATAATTGCTAGATTTCCATTGGGGTTGTAGATAACCCCTCCCCCTCCTACCACCCCAAGGAAAAAACATATAATATTAAGGGTGGGAGAGGAAGGGAAATATTGGGAGAAGCAAATGATATTAATATTTTGTGTTTCCCAATGTTCCCTCGTACGCCCTATGTTTATCCACTTTAAGTTTACACATAACTTCTCCTTAAAATACAATTTCTTAAATGCAACTAAATCCTATTCAACAAATTTTATTCAATAATAAGCACAACTCAACCAAGGCCTTTAAAACATTCTAGCAATACTTTAACACTTAAAGAATGTTTTGACACTTAACCTACACAAAGCAAAGAACACTAACATCCAACAATCATAAAAATTCCAAAAAACATATATGTATAGGTGATACTTAAGTGACATGGCTTATCTTTATTATATTAAGAATATAATATAATATAATATAATAAATATTTATAGAATTAGTGTAAGGAGAACACCTTGTAGCGAAGATTTTTACAGAACCTCCTCGAAAATTTTATGGCTTCTTTCTTATAGTGGAGGGTGGTAGCTGAGGTCTTGCAAATATTTTTTTCGATAGTGCTCCTCACTTGCCACAACAGCTTAGTGTGGTACACAATCCAACACATTGATGTTGATAAATTAAGGAGCACCAACAACCATATTATTATAAAATAATAAAATATCATTTTTTATTTAAAAAATAAAGAAATTGCATATGGCATGTGCAAAGGACAATCCACATCAATTCAAAGCAATTGATTATTCAACAAAAACATTGAAAAAAAAAAAAACACTTTACTAGTGTGCTTGAAAATACACACAACGTCGATGTGCGCACACACACACACACACACACAAAAGTTACACAAAATACAAATTTTCAATGTTAAAAAAATAACATAGCACACTAGTTGGTTCCTGTACCGTAAAATGCACTGGTGCGTCTATATTATGGGCATATGATAGAAGGGTATAATAAAAACAAAATTACCAAACCAAATTCCATTGTCACATTTCTTTTTGTATTTCCAACCATTCACACAAGCCTTCTTTTTACCATCATCCCATTTTCAATGCTCTATAGTGTTGTTTTCTTGATTCAATAAATTTATCACTAGATTTGATTTATTTTTGGAATTATGGAAAATAATATACATTTTATTTTTTTTCTCCACAAAACCAAACAAACCTCCTCAAATGGGAAGAGTCTAACTAAATTGCTTATTACCTCCTTGTTTTTAATTTCATTGCCAATTAAAATTTGCAATTGGGCTTAAATTTGGTAATTTTTGTATTTTTTTAAATTCCATGTGGTGCACTTCATGGGTTCGACTCTCAATGGACCCTTTGTGGGTGCTCCCTATGAATTTACAAGAAGCACTCATATTGATGCATCTGTGAGGATGCCCCATTAACATTGCATTATAAAATAGAATGCACTAAAATGCATTGAAAAGAATTAATGGTGCACTACATCTTAGAATACACATCGGTATGTATCAATGCACTTCATGACTACATTAGTGCATATGCCTCTAGGGGATACTTGCTACCGATGCATTATAAAACACAACGCATTAAAATGATTGTCTCATATTCATGGTGCATCCCATCGTAGAAGAGGCATCAATGTTAATATCGACGTGTTTCATGATAATAGGTGCACTAGTGTGATATTAATTGCGATGCATTGAATTAACGATACATTTAATTTTATCATAAGAACTGGTGTGCATATCCATGCCTTATTTTTTTCCATATATTGAGCATACCTTCCCTGTTGTCTTTGAATGGTTTCCATTATATAGACAAATACCTATGCCTATCATTCGACAAGAATGATACTATTATTATTTTGATACTATGAGGATTTATGTATTGACATGCATGAAAATCTTGCAAATGCACCACAGGCTGGAAAGTTTTGGGTTGCTTATCAAGATTGTGTGGATGTGAAGGCTACAGGAGGATGGATTTGTACTATAGAGGCAACTAATATTCTTAAGTGCCTTGATATGGCTATCGATTCGAGGCGAGAGGGTTGACCTTCATTCTAGGCATGTAGATGTTATAGACATATTTGGGCACTACAACCCCAATCACATATGTCGATAAACCAAGGGCTCTCAAACCCCTAAAAGTGTTGTTTCATACCCTAAAGGATCAAGGTCAACTGATTACATCATTTCCTAGAAGTTCCACCTGAAAAACTACTCAGAACTGGTCAAAACTGACCCATACAGATTGCTCCTTGGTCAAGGTGCGATGCATCTCACCTATTTCACACAGGGGGTGTGATGCATACTGAAAAGCCTTCTGTAGGGTGCGATGGGCGAGAGCAGACAAATGGCAGAGATAGTTTGATAGGTGGAAACCCAGAGAATCTTCTAGAAACTTCTCATATGACACTTGCCTCTCTGAATTCGCCCAGAGATGAGTAAGAGATCATGAAATCTCTAAGTGGAACCAAGAACTATTAGTGGAATGACACTAATCAAAAACCCAGAAGCTGACTCACCCCCCTGCAAATATCTATGTATGGATCCCTCATCCTAGATGTCCAGAGGTTGGAATTTTGTAATTCGTAAGGAAGTGTTATTGGTTTCTCTTTGAGACATTGTATTGTTGGTGATCTTGCTTTTCATGAGGTGAAGAGGGCTTTCATGCTGGGAGGATGATGCTGGATCAGACAGCTAGGTTGTAATCTTCTCTTCTACTTCTACTATCAATAAAGTTATTTGAGTTTTCCTACATATACTTGTGTGTTTATGAATCTTGTATTTGTGTATACAATTGTATGGTTAATGTACTTTTGATTCTACATTGTTTATGGTATCATAGATCTCTATGCTTTGATGGTTTCTTGTTGCTTTGCCTCTACAGGTGTTCTTTGAAGCGGGAAAAGTGAGAAAGGAGTGGAAAGCTCTATCAAAGGAGAGAGGAAACAAACAAGGAGCCAAGCAAAAGATTAAGGTTAGTGCTCTCTGCTTCTCTCTTTCTTTGAATTGTTTGTTTCTAAGATAACTACCCGTCTTAGTGGGACTAGCAGATCAAATAGACACTAGTTTTCCCGGAAACAGTAGATCAATAGATTATTTGGTTAGCCAATACTATATAAGTCTAGATGACTAAGAGGGAGGCTCATTGTATGTCATATCAATTTGTGACTGACTTGAGCAATGACTATCATGGTAGCATGCATTTATGGCTCATTAAGATATCATCTTATCATAGCGGGTCAATTGTATATTCTTAAGTAAGTGTTTTGTGCTCATTTATTTAAATGGGATTTTTTTGATGAAAAAAGGTCTTATCTTTACAACTGACCCAATCCGTTCTTTGATATGGAGGATACATTAAAGTTGGGTTTAGTTTCGGTTATTTTTTCTATGAGAAATGACCTCCTTATGGCCTTGCCTGGATATCCATTTTGTGAGCTTACGAGAGTTGAGGATGCCTTAGTGGGGTGAGGTGCTTGCACCAATTAGCGGATGGACTATTTTTTACTCAAGATTTCTTGGAGCTTTTGCATATGATGCCAATAGTGGTGCTATGTTGTCTACATGCCAGGACAGATTTATAGGTAGATCCCTATATGGCCCTCCCTTGTAGCAAGTAATGGAGTTCACTTGGTCAATCTTGTAATTTATATTTAACTTTAGTTGATGTGTGCATTATACAATGGTGTGTGACAAATGTGCTTATTATGGTGATGATAAAGATTGCCCTCGGGGATAGGAGTTGGTTGGGAGTGTATCTACGATAGTGTTGAGGCTTTTGATAGTGTCTTATTTGTTGTTTACAAAGATTTATTTGTTGGGGAAATTTGTAGGATCTCATAACTGGGAGGCAAGGTCTTCTACAGTGAGATCTATAGAGGAAATTTTATGGAAGATTCAATAAAAGATTTGTGGTAGCAATTTGATGCAACCTTGGTGGGAGTACCTAACATATGGGAGACATGTACATTAGTATATGAGATGACAAGGATTACACCAATTTCAACCATTGAATGGTGGTCACTTTTGTGGTGTGCAATATCAACATGGGCAATAGTGAGAGGTTAGCAAGCCTGATTAGTAGATAAGGGAGCTAAACCCAATTTTCTATAGGGGGATATCGATCTTCCACCACCCTAGATATGGTTATGTTATATATGGCTAGGCCCATCTTTTGTATATGCGTGGGTCCAAATTTCAAATATGACTTGCCAATTTTTTAGCATGGCTATAGTGAGGGCTAACTAGATGTATCGTTGATTTTGATTGTGATGTATATTTGACAACTATATTGATATGTATATCGCTCATGTATATTATTTTTATATTATATTATATCATGCTGATTTTTTTTATTTATATAATGTATTATGAGTAGGCTAGTGATTATAGATATTATTAATGTTTTTTATATTTTTAAATTAAACTTGGGTTACATCACTCATTTAAATTTAAAGTTACCATGTAATGTTTAGCTTTAGTTTTATGAAATCATTTAATTTGAATTGTGACTACAAAAACTTATAATCATTATGACATATAATGTTTAACTTTTCTTTGAGGTGGATTCTTTATTGTCTAATAAGTTATGATATGTTGATTAAACATGTTTACAAACTTGATTAAATTATTTAATTAGTGATTGCATAATTTGATTAAACTTTTAAATCAAATTGTTTTATTAAATAATATTTCTTAAATTTAATCTTAAATATTTTTACTATCATTTTATTACTATAATGAAATTAAATTGCATGATAATTAAATCTAAGAAAAAAAAATGCTTCTATTTTATATAATGATAACATCTTGTATATTAAATCATGGAAACAATCCTTATTATTATCTAAAAATACCTCACAGTGTGACATAGATGATGGTAGAGAATGCCATTAGCATAACAAGACAAATTATACCCATGTCAATTAAATTAGCGAGTCAAAAGCAGTGAAAAAACTATACAATAGTGGGTTTTGATCCATCTATGCAAACTTTCAATGAAGATTTCGCAAGAGCCACATGATTGTCCCTTCGATAGCTGCGCATATCTATAAGATAAAAAAACTCATCAACTTTCAACATAATAAAGACCCATATCCCATCAAAATTCAAGATAAAAATCGATCCAGGTCCGTTTAAAGCCCAATATCATTGATGAATGGTCCTTTGATAACCCAAAGGTCTTTTTATGCATAAAAATTCTCCATCAAATTAAGTTTCATTCATACTTGGAGCTAGTTTTAATGAAGTTGACAAAAATTTATAAACATTAAACCATGGACAATTATTTGAGAAGAGAAGTAAGTGTAGTGTTATGTTGCTCAATTTTAGTTAAGAGCTATCATAACTCTTAAGTAATTGCATGTGTTGGCATTACCATTTAGCAAGCTTCTCACCATTTAAAAAAACATGTAAAATTCAAGAATTAGGAAGAGAACCAAAAAAGGAAACAAGAAAGGCCCACCTTACTTAACCCAACCCTCTTTTATGTCTCCTTTGAAGACCATCAAGACTTTGCTTCATTGGCAATTAAATAGAGTTTGTTTCCCATTATTTTATTTCTTATGCATTTCTGAAAATTTACATGTTCATCCATTTATTTTTTATTGTGCAAGCTATATTTTGCTTTGTGCTAACATTAATCATCTTTGTTGTCTTATGTTGGTCCAACTCCTTCTATAAAAATCCAACCAAACAATCCTAAAACATTATAATGGATAAAAAATAAATAATATGTAGTGGAGAATAATGGAAACAATTAGCATATGCAAAACAACCCAATAAAATAAATTCTTCTAATAGCAGCAATGAAACATGGAGAAAGATGATGATGTGAAAAAGACAAGCTTAACCATAATAACAATTTTATATGGAGAAAAAGTGGCTTAGTAAAACTATTTTCCAAATCAAGTGCATATCCAAAGGTAGTTATTATAATGTTTTCATAGCATTAGCAACATAGAGAGTGGTATTTTTAGAAATGGGAGAGAATCTATGATTGTATGACAAAAAATATCTAGGATGCGATACAAACATCAACAATATTGATTGAAAAAACGATGTGACATAGTTGTGAGAAATCAATGTTTGGTAGCTTTTAACATTGTAGAGTATCAAGATGAGGTTCTATGTGATACCATTCTAACATATGTTTTCCATGTGTTGTTGGTTAATTCATGGCATTTTTATATACATATAAAGCATGATGGAAAGAAAAACCCAAATAAGAAGAGCCCAAATAAGCTTTTTGTATTTGTGTTGTGTCCATGCCAACATCAATTAGTATGGTTTATATTTATATAACTTAGCTTGCATATATGTAAAGGGGCAGTGTTTCCATTTGTATAGTTTATCACTTTTTGAATATTATTTAAACATTACAATATGTTAAATTCTTGACATCTGCCTAAAGAAATGCCACCTACAATAATGTTTTTGGGTTTGACTCTTGTTATATTAATTCCAAAGTTCTTCAAAAGTCATATTTATTTAATATATTAAAATTATGTAATTAAGTTAAGCTAAAAATAGTAAACTAGAATATATCATTACCTAAGATATTCTTGTGGGTATAATATTACGTTGCAAATATAACAAATATGTTCACTAAATAACTTTGAATTCATACAAAATCTCAACTTGGTGCGTTATACCTAATTTAATTAATTAATACCATCTACAAAATATTACAATGATAAATATTAAATATGTGTACTTTGTATTCAATCTCTTCATATCAAAATTATTATTTGTTTTTGTTAACTTTGCAAATCCCATTATGAACACTGTGCATAATTTTTTTTTTGTAAGTCAAAACTTTCTATTAATTGCAAATGTAAATATTTACATGATTATTCCTTAAGATCCTATTGGTCTCACCCTGACCAGGTTTGTTGACCATTTCTACCAAACCATAACAAACAGTCCAAAAAATACACAAGCTAGCCGACCATAATCAAAGAGGCAAAAAATGCCAAAAGACTGATAGAATGAACAAGACACCAAAATACATACTCAATTGTCGAAGTTGACAGAAGATGGGTTGTCTAGCCCCATCCCTGGTGGAAGGGGAGGATGAAAAGGGAAGCTGACATGCTGCTCTAGGTGAGCCATCCAAACCTCAAACTTCTCCAATTTTTCCATAATGCACATATTCCCACGCCATATCACCACCACTCGCTCATGTAGGTGACACTAGAAATATTGGATTTGAGACAAGGGTGTCATCATTGCCTCATGTTCCTCACGATGATTCTTCTCATAGGTCTCCATCTGCATTTTAACTAACTACCTTAGTGGTGCTAGGGTTGCATGAGAGGAGGTTCCTCTCCTCCTTTGGGCTGGTTGGCGACCTCAACGAGGGCCCAAAGTGCGTCCCCTTGCAACTGTCCTCAGGTCAATAGATTCCTTTTTCTGTTATCTACACCGAGGCTTGGATTCCAAGGCGGTTCCCTTGGCACTAGTTTCTAGACGAGAGTTGCGACGCAAAGCCATATCAGGAAAATTCAAAGGTAGGCACTCCTACAGTTGCACACACGTGGCCCCCCAATTCACCACTTGCCATGACACACTTCCTCTTCTCGTCTCGACCTCAAACTTCCCCTGGACCGCCTGACACTCCTTGGCATACACTCGACTTTTCCCTCCTAGCACAAACTTCACCAATGAGTTCGTGTATAAAATATAATAAAAGGATAAATAATTAAAATTAAAAAACTTCCAACAATATAGATTGCACAAGAAAAATGTCATTGATAGTAAATGTTTAAATTTTTCAAAAAACACGGCGTAATTTTTTCATAAAATTTCTTTAGTTGATAGATAATTTTTTTATAGACTACTAGGCAATATTGTGTGCACATTAATTTTACAAAACTTGCAAAGAACCCTTTATATAAAAAATATAAATAAAAATATAAATAAAAAAATAGTTAAACATCTTAGATTGCATAAGAAAGAATATTATTATAGTAAATGTTTAAAAGCATTACAATAATTTTTTTCCAATAATAAGCATGCAATTAACTACAAAAAATAAATATTAATTTTAGTAATATATTTACATTAATTCAATTGAAAATCTAAAATTACAATGACACAATCATCTTTTTTAACACCACAATGGAATATCTAAAAGGTAGACGTAGTGCAAGGTGTTTTCAACAAGCGATTGGTGGTATATAAAAAATATAGTTTATTAACAACTTGTCACGAGGAGACAAATTGTGTATTGCATGCAGAACAACAAATTTGAATGCTTCCCTTTTCATAAAAAAATTCTTTGTCATTAGGGTGTTCCTCGAAGGAACAATTCACATTAAACAATGATGACCTACAACTATTTATGAACCTTGTAATGTTCCCATGATTTTACGGGAAACCATCAATATATAACATGTTTTTCATGTTAAAGTTTCCATAACTTAATTGTTTACGAACATTCAATGCATGGAGATATTATGTTCATATTTAACTATATTCAAGTAACCACACCAACTGTAAAGAGTGCCATAAAATTGCATAAGTTCTACTAATTATTTTGAAGGAACAAATACATGTGAAAGGATAAACAATCCAAGATTTGCAACTTCTATTTTAGACTTGACAATCATATAACTATTACCACAAAAGGAGAGTTTGGTTTCAACATCAAGCATAGGTGTTAGAGTCGGTCTTGTCAGTCCTCCGTCAGAGATCAAAACTATTTTTGCAATTCATTTTAGGAGTCCCACTCCATTCACTCAGCTACATTCCACTAGGGGAATGCCATAATCTGACAGAAAGGGTCTTGTTAGTCAGTCCCCCTCATGTCTGGCACCTACTGGCTTGGGTCTTTTGTCAAGGTTCACTAAAGTCCATGACAATCAATGTTCAATCTTTTAATGGACGAGAGTCATTTTCAGTCATTAGGTCTAGGGATTAGTCAATTTTGTCTTCAAATATGTCCAATAAAGCCATACAGGCCAGAGTGAGGCCCTTACAAAGTTATGATTAGGAGATCTTCGTCGTCATGTTGACAGACTTCGACTGTTCTTCAAAACTCTGTTTTGAAGAAAAGTCAAACAGTGTGTCATTTGTGATAAAATTTTCAAAAAAGTCGCCAGTTGATTTCTTCAGGTGCAGTCATGGTTTCCGTGGCCAAATGCCTTGTCATGCAACCCCTGCAAAAAGTGGCGAAAATTTCATCATTCTAGCTAAAAATTCAAAGGAAAAAGTGAAATTCAGTGTTGCATTAAGTCAGTAAAAAGAGCCAAAATGAAACATCAGCAAAGTGGGTTTTGGAGAAGAAAAAATTAAACCCATGACTCCAAATGCCTTTATATACAAGTTTCCACAAAAATCAAAGTCATTGTGCAAATCAAGGTCATAGAGAAACATAGCAAAGCATTGAGAGAGCAAAGCACGCATTCGGAGTGAAGTTGGAGTCATTTTCAGGAGCGCGGCGTACACAAAGAGGGGCGCGGCGCACATAGAGAGCGCGGCGCACGCAGAGCCACCCCACAGTGCAAAGTTTATACGGGCACGTTGCACACACAGAGCACGGCGCGTTGGGTTTGTTGCGCGGCGCACACCCACAGAGGCCCAAAATTGTTCCTAATTGCATCAAATTTTTTGCAATTCCTTCTAATTGCCAGGGAGGTCTGTCTCTTGGCTTGCTCATCAAATTTTTGTGAAGGTTATGGTGGTTCATGGCTATGTATAATTACAAAAAAAACTCATAAAACAACCACTAAAAAACATCAAAGCCATTGTTGCTAGGGTTGCCAAACTTGTGTGTGGATGCCAAGGTTCTTCCTCCCTCTCATTTTTTCCCCTTTTCTCCATTTTTCCCTTCTCCCCTATCCTATTTTACCCTATTCTCCCTACCCTAAAACATTCCTACCCTATTCCATATCCCCTCCACTCATTTGTCAACTATAAAACCCCAAAACCCTACCTTCTCAAATCCCCAAACCCTCTTACATATCCCTAAACAAAACTTCTCCCCATAACCCCTATTCCCATCATATTATTCCCCTCCTAATATTCCCTTTTTTCATTGTTCCCCTTGGTGGCAGATATCACAGCAACACCTAGTTCCATACCAGCATCAAAGGGCAGCCCAAGTACAGTACACACAACAGCCATGGCATCTGAGCATTCATCAGAGTATGAGATGGAGACACAAAGTGATTCATCCTCAGAAGAACAGGCT